>JAWWEY010000085.1:3782446-3871532 GCA_035582745.1 Loriotus luctuosus
GTTCAGGGGTGCTGGTGCTGCCAGCCACGCTGTGCCCATGCTCCTGCTGGGCTGGGCACTTGTCTTGGCTCCTGGGAACCGTGTCTGGGATGCTCAGGGCCGCATCCCTGGGGAGCAGCCATGGGGGAGCTCCTGGGCTGCTGGCAGAGCATTCTGCATCCTGTGGGCATCGAGCCACTCCCCGAGCTGCTGCTGCTCACTCCCACTTCTTGTCTCTGGCTGCCTCTCTTTCTCTCTCCCCCCACTCCTTTTCCATTTTCCTTCCTCCTTCACTGTCTTTTCTACACTTTTTAGTAGGGTCACTTTTTTTTTGTTTGTTTGTTTGTTTTGTTATCAATGAACAGTTTTCAGATACAATGTTGTCTCAGTTGACTTAACTTTATTTCAGATAATATGTTTTTAAAAGAATTCCTTTCAGTTCCCCAGAGTGCAAAGCCACAGGCTCCCTGCAGGGACAACCCCAAGGTCCAATGTCCTGGAGATGCGGGAGCCCCAGCCCCACTCCAGCAGAGACAACATCAAGAGTTCATGGGAATGAACTTCAGTAATTGAGCGATTTCTTGGAAATTGCCTGTCCTGACATTCCCTGTTGGGATCCTTCCTGCAGCCCTTTGACCCTCAGAGCACAGGAGCCACAGGACAGGTTGGTGGTGTGGGGTGCTGTGCTCCCACAGTGGATGTTTGGGGACAGCACCCCCTTTCTCTGTGTATTTGGGGCTGCTCAGCTCCTGCAGCAGTGGGGAGAGATAAGACAGAATTGAGTTCCAGGCTGTGGGATGTGGCTGCAGAATGCCATGGCAGCATGGAGAAACTCATCTCCCCTGACCCTGGGAAGAAATGCCACTTGGTGGACGCCCTAAGGAGAGGAGCCTGTCGGAATCTGCCCGACACCTGAACGGCACGAGATGACCCCATAGAAGGATGATAAGAAAACGTTAAGAACGTTGCTTATATGGCAATGTGTGAAAGGTCACTTAGTGATAAAAACCGTACAAGGAAATAGTGGGTCTTGATAGGGTATAAAACCAGCTCATTTCCTCAGTAAATATCTCAGGATCCTGCAGGTCTGAGTCCGTGTGCTGGCGGGGCAGCCCAGGTAGCCCCGGGCTGGGCTGGAGCCTGGGTGGGGACTGAGGGGTCTCTGCTCTTATGGGGTGTCCTGGGTGGGCAGGGGTGGCTGGGGGTGATCGTGCAGGGCAGCAAAGCCCCACTGACCCCACCTGCTGCCCATGGAAAGATTTCTCGTTCTTGCTTCCCAAGGGTTCCAGGATTAGAGCGGACTCATCGCAGCTCTCGCTCCTGCCGAGCTGACCATGGGTAAGTTGGGTGGCTCGTGGGGTCTGGGACACGGGACCTGCCGTGGGGGGGCACAGGGACCCTGAGGTTCGCCCCTTCTCCCCTCTCCTCCCGGGTGTCTGCAGAGTTAAAGGACGGCGGCGCTGGGAGAGCTGCTGCTGCCTCTGAGACCTTGCCCTGCCTGGCACAGGGCACGGGGCTCCAGCTGAGAGGGGCTTTAGTGCCCAACTCCTGCTCATCTGCCATTTTCCTTCTTAGGTTTAGAGACATTCGTGATCGCATTTCTTCTGGGATTTGTCACGGCACTTCTGATTATGGGTGAGAATTTGGCATGAGATGAGCAGCGCTCGGCTTCACTTCTGGTGGCGCTGCTGAGAGGGAAGGGGCAGCTCTGGGCGCTGCCTGGAGTTCTGCCTGGAGTTCTGGCTGCCCCCGCTGCTGCAGCCCTGCACGCTGCTCCTCTCCTGCCGCCCAGGGCTGTCCCCGTCCCTGCAGCCCCAGCCCTCGCTCCCCGCTCTGCTCCCTGGGTGCTTCTGGGGAGGCCGGTGCTGGTGCAGGTGGCAGGGGGAGATGTGGGTCACAGAGAGCACCCTAACACTGTTCTGTCCTCCCTGCAGCACTGGCAAAGGGTGAGATCATCGACTTCTTTAGGAATTTAAATTATTTTGTCTCCATTTTCAGAAACGGTGAGTAGGGAGGGCATGGGACCTGGACTTTGCTGGGTGGGAACACGGCGTTGTACCCTGGGCTTACTCTGAAGCCAAAGCTGCCCTTGAAGCCATCCCTGGTCTGAATCTAACCAAAATCCGGCGAAGGGATAAATCCCAATGTGCTGGGTAGAGCCAGGAATGCTGGGTTAGGAGTCAGGGCTGAGGGCATTGGGGCTCTCCAAGCAGGTGACTGCTCTGTGGTAAGAACTGCTGTGTCCACTGGCAGAAGTGGCCGGAGACAGGCAGAGCAGAAAGGGGCTGGGTGTGCACAGGGAGCAGAGCTGACTGCAGGCCAACTCTCTGGCACAGACTGGGGAGACTCTTAGTGGGATGCAGCCCAAACCACTGAGCCTTGGCTGCATCCTGGACCATCCCATCACCCACAAAGGGCAGCCACCCCCAAAACACCATCCTGAGCATCCTCCAGCCACCAAGGGGCTCTGACTCCGAGGCACACATGGGTTGGCCATGGCTCCAAACACAAGGAGCAGTTTGGTAGCTGCAGGCACAGGGGCCATCTGGGCAGTGCCTCCCCTGGGCTGCACCGGTGAGAGGCTGAGGATGGGACTGGGGGTGGGCAGGAGGTGCTCCCCAGAGCCCCTGCACAACCTCTGGCCACTGGCTCCCATCCAGGCATTGGATGGCTTTGTTGTAAACCATGTTTGAGTCACCTTGTGCCTGTGACAGGTGACAGACTGGGCTGGCAAGTGCTCTGGGTCCCATACTCTGCCCCCTGGTGTAGTAGTCACGTATCCTCTGAACAGAGAGAGACATAATTCTCTCTCCCAGAATTTTCCTAGGAAGCTGTGAGAAGTCTGTGAGAAAGTTCAGAATAAGTATTACAAACAATTCTTATCTCCACTTGCTGCATCTGTTGTTGTGCACATGTGGAATGTGTCATGGAGATTGTTTATCAAAGAGGGATTTCTTAATTGGACTCTGGCGATGGTGTTTTGATTGATTGACCAATTAGGTCAAAGCTGTGTTGTTACTGTCTAGCAAGGGTGATGGGTTTTTCTTAGTAATTTATAGTATAATATAGTATAGTATAGTATAGCATAGTATAGTACAGTACAGTATAGTACAGTATAGTATAGGATAGTATAGCTTAATAAAGCATTTGCTCAGCCTTCTGCAATCATGGAGTCAATGGACATTATTTCCCGTTTAGGGGTTCACTGCCACAATACCCTGGTACCATGGCTGAGACCCTCACTGCTGTCCTGTGCCCCCCTTGCTGTATCTGCCCCCCTGAATAAAGACTCATGTTCAGCCCTCTGCCTCCTGCCTGGGCGTGGCTGGGACGGGGCAGCCCCGGGGCAAGCACGGGGATCTTTCCAGTGCACGGGAACCGCGGGCAGGTGAGCAATGCTGTAGGCAGCGCTGTTTCCTTCCCTCTTTCACCTTCCCTGTCCTTTTCCTCTTCGTTTTCCTTTTCCTCTTCTCCCTCCCATCCTCCTGCCTTTTCCCCTCTTAGCTGTAAGACACAGAGGCAAAGGAGCTGCCACTGGAGCAGCTGCCCAAGCAGGTACAGGTCTGGCACTGGGGTTCACTGCCAGGCTGGAGGCTGTAAGTTTTGGGGCCTGAGAGACTCAGGGTGCTGCTGTGAGGGAGGGGCAGGACCAGCCTGGAGCTGCAGGTTTCTCTCTTGGTGCCAAAGTTGGGCTGACATCTATCCTGCTGTCACTCGGTGCAGGAGACTTTGCCAAGACGTCCAAGAGGCAGCCAACTCCAGGGGAGGAACCCAAGGAGGAGACACTTTTGGATGAGAACTCTGAGAACCACACAACTCCTGGTGATGAGCCCAGGGAGGATACAATTTCAGATGAGGTATCTGGTGAGGAGATATCTCCTGGTGATGAGCCCAAGGAAGAGCCAATTTCAGATGAGGTATCTGGTGAGGAGATAGCTCCTGGTGATGAGCCCAAGAAGGAGACAATGTCATATGAGGTATCTGGTGAGGGGACAACTCCTGGCGATGAGCCCAAGAAGGAGATAATTTCAGATGAGGTATCTGGTGAGGAGATAGCTCCTGGTGATGAGCCCAAGGAGGAGACAATTTCAGATGAGGAATGTGGCGAGGAGACAACTCCTGATGATGAACCTGAAGAGGAGACAATTTCAAATGAGGAAAGTGGTGAGGAGACAACTCCTGGTGATGAACCTGAAGAGGAGACAATTTCAAATGAGGAATCCAAGGATGAGACAAATCCAGGTGACAAACCCAAGAATGAGGCTAGACGAAGAAAAAAGAAGGGTAAGTTTGTGTTAGGCAGCGGGAAAAAATTCTTCACTGAAAGACTGATTGGGCACTGACATTGTCTGGCCATGGAGGTGGTGGAGTCACCATCCCTGGACGTGTTTAAGAAGACACTGGATGTGGCTCTCAGTGCTGTGGTTTATCTGATGAGGGGGTGTGAGGTCACAGGTTGGATTTGATCTCAAAGGTCTTTTGCAGCCTAGTTCATTCTGTCATTCTTTGTGACTTCCCAAGGGAAGCCAAGCAGATGCCTGATCCCAAGATCCCTGCCAGGCAGCCTGGTAGGCCTTGGGAAGTCCCAGCAGCCTGGGCAGCCTCTGAAGAGCTGTAGGAGGAATAGGTGCCCCGAAAGCAGAAGCACATTGCAGGAGGGGCTGTAGTGGTGGTGGGTGTGCAGTCAGGGCCCAGGTACCTGCTGAGTGCCCTGGGATTTGCTGTGCTCCAGGAAAGGATTCCAGAGGGCATTGCTGCCAGCCCTGTTCCCTCTCCCCCTGCACAGGGAAGGGCTGGCAAGGCAGAGGGTGAGTTTGTTATGAACTCTGTTTGATTCACCTTGTGCTGGAGGCAGGTGGCAGACTGGGCTCACACCTGCCCTGTGTCCCGCGCTGTTCCGGGTTGGTGGGTGTGGCGGGCAGGGCAGGGCAGGGCAGGGCAGGGTGGGTGGGCACTCTGGGGCGTGCCCCTTCTCCCTGTTCCTCCCAATCTGGGGGGACACTGGGACCCACCCCTCCAGAGGCCTCTTCCCAGGGGTCTTCAGGGGCCAAAGGCAGATGAAGGCAGGGGGAGGCTGGAGGAGCTGCTGCTGGCTCTGGGGCCCTGCTCTGCCTGGCACAGAGTGCTCAGCACTGCTCAGGGGAGCTGTGCTGTCCATGCTCATGTTCTTCCTCCCCTCCTGCCATTTTCTTTCTCAGGGGACAATGGAAGAGGAGATGTCATTAGAACTGTCCTTGGAGGCACAGTGGGAGCAGGTGAGGGTCTGGCACTGGATGAGCAGCGCTCGGGTTCACTGCCCGGTCCCAGCCCCGCGTGGTCCTGGGGGCTGCAAGTACCAGGGCTGGGGACAATTGGTGGGAGGAAGAGGGGCAGCTCTGGCCACTGCCTGGAATGGAATTCTGGCTGCCTCTGCTGCTGCAGCCCTGCACGCTGCTCCTCTGGATGTCCCCGTCCCTGCAGCCCCAGCCCTCGCTCCCCGCTCTGCTCCCTGGGTGCTTTTGGGGCGGCCGGTGCTGGTGCAGGTTACAGGGGGAGATGTGGGTCACAGAGAGCACCCTAACTCTGCTCTGCCCTCCCTGCAGGATTGGCACTGGTTGGCCTCCCCGTGTGCCTGGGCGCGCTGGGTTTCACCGGGGCCGGCATCGCCGCCGGCTCCATCGCTGCCAAGATGATGTCGGCAGCTGCCATCGCCAACGGCGGCGGAGTGGCTGCTGGCAGCACCGTGGCTGTGCTGCAGTCCGTCGGTGAGTGGGGAGGGCAGGGGAGATGGACTTCATCTGAGCACAGGCTGGCTCTAGAGCCAGAGCAGCCCTTTAACCCCTCCCTGGTCTGAATTGCTCCAAAGTCTCTGCTCAGGGGGAGCCCTTGGCTGGCTGTGCCCAGTGCTCGGTCCCTCAGCAGGCAGCCTGGATGCTCCTGGGAGTTCACATCTCGATTTGTCTTTGCAGGAGCTGCAGGTCTCTCTCTTGGTGCCAAAGTTGGGCTGGGCTCAGTTGGTGCAAACATCGGTGCCTGGCTGTTCAAACGGAGGAAACCTCCAAGTGACAAATCCAAAAAAGGATAAAAACCCAAGTGACAAACCCAAGAAAAAGTAACTTGGGTGACAAACCTGTGGAGGAGACAACTCCAGACGAGCAAACCAAGAGAAGCCAAGCAGGTTCCTGATCCCAAAGCCTTGCCTTGCACAATGCAGGTGCTGGGAAACCCCCACAGACCCCTCAGGCTCTGCATCCCCTTTCAAAAGCTTTGGATTGTTGTGAGCAGTGATTTCCCTGAAGCCAATAAATGCGCTTTGCTTGCAGCAGAGTTGGTGTTTGTGTGTGGCTGCAGCTCTTGGGTGATGGTGGCATTAGAGGTGCCAGGGCACAGGGGATGCTCAGTGCCCAGGACTGACCTGCTCGCTGATGCTGCCCCCAGTTCCCCTGCACTCAGTCTGGGGCAGGGGAGAAGTTACAGCCCAGGCCAGAGGAACAGAGCCCAGTGTGAGTGGGAACACCAGGTGGGAACCACCAGGTGCTGCTGTGCAGGTGATCAGCTGCAATTTTAACTGTGGCTTAGAAACTACTGAGCCCTCCCCATATGAAATCTGTGAGATTCTGCTTTCA
Source organism: Loriotus luctuosus (assembly GCA_035582745.1). NCBI lineage: Eukaryota > Metazoa > Chordata > Aves > Passeriformes > Thraupidae > Loriotus > Loriotus luctuosus. The sequence goes on from JAWWEY010000085.1 coordinate 3,789,031, forward strand.
AACTATGTACTGCTTTGTAAACTGCTTTTAGATTCCAACAGCATAGAGGAAAGGAGGATGGATGCACTCTTTCATTAAGGTTAAATGTTTTTAATCACTTTTCCAGAATACAGATATGATTGAAAGAACAACTCTTTTGAGGGTCTCAATAATTCATTTATGAATACCATACATTGAACTCTATAAATTCTTGTATTAGAAAATGTCTGTTTAATATAGGTTATGATGCACTGCTGACCTAGTTACATCTGAATGAACACTTTGCAGTTTTATAGCACCTTTCATCATGGGGCTGCAAAGCATCCTGTGGAATTCTGCCTGATAATGCCCAAACGAGGTAGGAAAGTCTGGCCAATTTACAGAGGGTACAACCCAGGTACAGATTGGAAGGGACAAGGTGTGAGGTGTCATCAATCCTCAGGAGTGATGGGAAGTGTGTGCTGGGGCCGGGGGATGAGCTGGTGGCTTAGCTGGGGAGAAAGTTCAGGTGCCATCACCCTCACCCTTCCCTCCAAAGCTGCAACCTGGCTCCCAGCAGGTCAAACAGACCTTTGCTATTTGCTCTGGCTGTTTATGCTATAAATCTGTAGAGGAGAGGATAAAAAGCCTCTGTTGACATATCCAAAGGCTGACTAAGAATCAAGACTACCAGGCTGGGGTGTGTGGCTTGTGCTGCCCACATCACTTGGATTTTCCAAGATTAAAACCATGTTCTTGGGGTTCATTTTGAGATGTGGGGTGTAAAGCTCTGTCTAACTTCACTGTTTCATTGTCATAAATTCCCTTCTCCCATCTGAAAGTCAGATATCCCAGGTCTTGTTTCTTTAATAAAAGCTGAATGTCTGCTGGAAATCCATCAGCTTAGGCAATGTGATGTCCAATGGACATTTCAGTTCTGTGGCTAGAGGAATCCAAGCTGCCTAAGTTCTTTTGAGCCTTTATGACTTTAAAAGCCATTCTGCATCTGTGCAACACTCCCTGGAGCAGAGCCAGCACTGGTGTCAGTGGCTGAGCACCAAGGACCTCCTCTGTGAGATGTTTGGAATATAAAACCATTAATCTTAGGGACTTAATATTTATATTAGTGTTTTGCCATGTACCATCAATTACCTGCCTCCCCAAAGCACATTCCCAGCACCTTGCAACAGCTCTTCTGTCACCTGCTCTTTCTGGCATGTCCAAAATTGTTCTCTCTGAAAGCACAACACAACAGAAAACTTCTGGAATGCTCCTTGGGATTTTGGTGGGGAAACTGAAGAGAAAAAGGCAAGTTCTTATAGCTTTGCTGCTGGAAGAAGTTGGGGCCAGTGGTCAGACTAAATGAGTGATTTCTTCTTTAGTTTAAAAAAATCCACCTAAAAAAGGCTGAGGACAACTTCCTAACAAATACAGTAATATTGTGCAAAACCATTTGACCTCCTCATTGTTTCCAAACCAATTGTTTCCTCCTGGGGAAGATGCAAAAGCAGAGTCAGTCCTACCTGCCCAGCTCTGTGGTGCTGGAGCAAAGGGATTTCCCTGTAAGGGAAAGGAGGGGATCCCATGGGGACTCCTCTGTCACACCACCCATTGCAGGTGTGAAGCTCTGGTAACATGAGACAAGACCTGCAGCTCTCAGAGGCACAACAAACCCATTTCAGTGCTCCAAAACTCCTTCTTGCCTTTCTCCTCACCAAAGGTCTGTGATTTTTACAGACTTTTGGTGCTCATACACAGGTAAAGAAAAAAAAAAACCCAACAGTTAATGTTTGGGAGCTCAAAGGCTCAAAACTTATTTCTCACATAGCATCTTACAAGGTTGATGATGCTACAGGGGAAGCACTGCCAGACAGCAGCTCTTTAATGAAGGCAGCAAATCTTTGTTTTGCCTCTGGAATGTTTAAAAAGGACAAGAGGCCAAGGAAGAATGAGGAGGAACCTGTTGTGCTGAGGGGAGCAAAGCTCCAGCCATGCCAGGGGTATGAGCACAGTAAGCACTGGGTGCAGGAGCATCTGTTCTGGGTTCTTTGGTTGTTAAGGCAACAGTGAAATTGCTGCTCAGGGGGCTGGGGAGTTGCTGAGATTGTTACCAAAAAACCAATGACTTTATTGCACATTCCTGTGAGTCACCTCTGCCAGCCCTGGCACTGAGGCAGCAGCACAGCTGGGGACACGTGAAGAGGGACTTTGCTGCTGTTTTAAGTCTCCAAGGAGTTGGAAACTATTCCAGAGAAATCCTGGAGTGGTTTTTTTTTAGCAGTAGGTTGGCAGAATAATTCCCAAGGTAATTTAATTTCCTTTTGCACCCAGTTCCCTTCTTTAGTGAACTGAAGCTGGGATGGAGCAGCAGGTTTGCACTGAGCACCTCCTGCACTGGGAGCTGCTGGAACCCTGTAGCAGGAAGTTTTCCATTTTTCTTTCTCACACCCATCTTTATTGCTTCTCTGTCCACACTGAAACTACAGTTTAACACTGGATGTGGCACTCAGTGCCATGGTCTGGTTGACAAGCTGGTGTTAGGTCTCACTTGGACCTGATGATCTCAAAGGACTTTTCCAGCCCAGTTAACTCTGGGATTCAGCAGGATACAACATGATTTTTTTTCTTTTTTTGTTTAAAAGAATATTTCAATAAATGTTGTGTGCTCAGCAGTCAGAAATGTTGATTACAAACAAGATTGTGTTCAGAACTTTGAGCCTGTGTGTATAATTTATATATATTTAATCCTTCAAGGTAATTCTTTCCTGTGTTATCTGTGTGAACTTGACTTGAGCTGACAAGAAATCCCTCAAGAGGCAAAAACAGCCCAGGCAGACCCTGGGAAAAACAGACCATTGCTGAAGGGCCTCCAAGCAGGAGTGAAATAGAAACTAAAACTACTTACTGTGTTAATTATTACCATGGAACTGCAATGAAATGTTTCTCATGTCACAGCCACCACACCAAAGCAGTTTACACAATGTTTAACAACTCTGCCCTCAGCCAGTGAAAGTTAAAGTGATTTCACTTGCCTATCTTTCATTCTCAGTGCCTGCAAAAAAATTGACCACAATTAAGGTGGTCCCAGGCAAGAAACAGTGAAGATGTTCAGAGGAAGAAAAGTGTTTCTCATAAGGTACAAATATCTTGTTATTCTATGGGAATATCTCTGTTAAGGTCTATTAAGGAACACTCAGCTTTGGGATTATTTTTCACACCATCCCCATCCTGCCCTCCCCAGAGCCTGTCCTCACTGCTGCCTTGCTCATTCCCAGGGGGGTCAGGGAAGAAGGGAGCAGCCCCAGCAGCTGCCCAGGAGACACAGGAATTCCTGGAGCCTCCCCTGTGCCACTGAGGCTCTGGGCACACCTGTGAACAGCAGACACATCTCAGACATTCTTAATCCCCTACAAACTGATCTTTCCAGCATGATTTTGTTTTCCCTGAACCTTCCCAAGCCAAACCACTGTGCCTGCAATGTCACTGTTCAGTGTAACAATGGGGAGGGGCAGGCTGGTGTCCATGGAGCAAGAACTGAGCCTGCAGGAGCATCCCTGTGCTGAGGAGTGGCCAAAACATCTCCCCATGCCAGGCCATGGAGAAAGCAGAACCTTTGCTCAGAAATGACAGACACAGATGGGCTTTGGTCAGACAGAATCAGGGGCAGGTTTTACTTTTCACATAATTTTCTGTATTAAAAAATACATCAGTGAAATCTGTTACAGGCAGGGACAGGACTACCGAGTACACAACGTCAATAGACTACTTTCTGATTTTATTTTTGTTAAATTACTTTTGTAACTGCTAAAAAAATAATAATAAAAAAAAGAACAACCAACCAAAACAAAACAAAAAACCTGAAATATTTTTCAAGGCTGTTGATTTTCATCTCTTGAAATTTTAGTGACAAGCTCAAATATCAGACCCTTGTTACAGAAGATGGATAACTGACCAGAGCTAGATAAAAACCATATAATTCTCCTCTTCAAAAATAGCTTGGGTTTCCAAAGAATTTGTGACCACTGGTCATCAGAAACACACACCTAGAGCTTGAGAAAACAGAGATACAGACAGTATCTGATAATGTCCTGTCCTCTAAACACCACATGGGAGCTTTTCTCTTCCAAAAGACTCAGTAACAGCCAAGCCTTAAAAAAAATCTCTTTCAATTTCCAACACTATGACTAAATCTCTTTGGGTGGGGTGGGATAAAAACACACATGGTCATTTTCTACCACAGTTCTGTTGTCAGAAGTAATACTGCATCCTTTGTACAACACTGCCCGTGTTGCAAAGGTGGAAAGAGAAAGAGTGTGTGTGTATTCCTGTTTGAAATGACAAAGCCCTCTCTAGATTTGCCTTACAAAAGAATCAAAACCATAGGAGTAGGGGAAGAGGAGAAAGGAAAGCTGCCTTAAGGGAAAGAAACTTTCCACGCACCACAGTATTCACTGGGTTATATGGACAGACTGCAGAGCTACTGGGCTGGGAAAGGAATTCTGCACAGAGTCCAGGACATCCCCTCCTGGACATTCCCCAAAGGTCACTCAGAAGTTTGACCTGCAGCACCTCTTCCAACACAGCTAGAGTTGGTGTGAGCCTGGAGCGGGAGCTGGAGTCCGGTTTCGTGTGACCAGTTAAGAGCAGCCAGAGTTGTCCCTTGGGATGGCCAGTGGCTCCTGCCTTCCTAACATTTGATCCCAGTTTAAAAAAAAAATATAAAAGTGTAGGTGTAGGTGTATTTATAACGGAAGGTGTCTGTTTGTCTAAACCTCACCCCTTTCTCTCGTATCCTCTGGAAGAGCTCAAGGATCTCCTCGTGTTCCTTGGCAGCAAGGGCTGCCAGCCAGCAGGCTGGGAAGTCACCTGAGCCACAATCTAGCTCTCCATGCCCACCAGTGTGAGGGTAGATTTTACACAACCATTTTCCTTAAAAATATCTCACAACTTTAAAAAATCCTAAACAGATAAAGGATTTATGCACCAATCCAATGGGTGAGTTCCACTTGGATTTGTTCTGAGGATTCATCGGTGCTGCAGGACGTTGGGATTTGCAGCTTACACAGCTTGCTTCCTTTGCTTCCTTCCAGTTCCAGTTTGTACATCCACTGTGGTACAAAATCTGCCTGTAGGTGACGTTATCTTGGCTTATTTGATACACATTTTCCAAAGGCTGGACGTATTCACATTTTGGTGCTTCTGATGTGTATTCAAAGGAAAATACCCCACTGCAGTTAGTCTGATAACTCAATATCAGAGTCCTCTGATTTGACTTTGGCAAGTTCTTCGTGTACCTCCCTCACCATAAGAATCCTTGTTAACATGATGTCCAAGGTTCCTGGGTCTATTGGCAATGTGGAATACCAAATGGGGCTGTTGGGAACACAGGAGCGCTCGGGCTGCAGGTAGAACACATCACTCCTCTGCTTCACGCTTTCAGAACTGCCAAGGCAAAGGAAACAAGGTTTAGGATGCATTTACAATCTTACCAACAGTTTAATAGAGAATCAGCAAAGAAATCAAAGTTACATTGGCATGGCAACACTGTCTCCCCCTTCTTAAGAGGGAACAGTTATTTCCAGATCATTCAGCATTTGTTGCTTATAAAGAAACAAAGAAAATCAAAGTAACTTCTTTACAGCAGTGGTTCTTCAGTGTCATCCAATTAATGGTAGAGTGATAAATTCATTTCACATGCAATCTATGAATTAAACTGGTTCTAGGATTCCAGAATTGCTGCATAATGTGGACAAGTAGAAATGGCCTCAAGGCTTAGACTGGATATCAGTGACAATTTTTTCACTGAAGGGTTGTCCAGCCCTGGCCCAGCTGCCCAGGGCAGTGGTGGAGTCCCTGTCCCTGGAGGGATTTAACAGCCATGTGGATGTGGCACTTGGGGACATGGGTTGTAGTGCCCTTGGCAGTGCAGGGGGAACAGCTGAATTTGATGAGCTTAGAGGGCTTTTTGAACCTAAATCATTCTAAAGAGGTGTTTAACAGTGAGTAAAACCAAATCCCAGCTTGCCTGGCTATGCTGCAATGCTGAGCCCATCTGCCTGAAAGCCTGACTGACTCCAAGGCAGCTTCCAGGCCCTGGTAGGGTTCTAAATCCCTCCTGCCTGGTTTTGGGATAAAACACCAAAACAGCAAAGGAAATTTGTACTGCTGCCTGCACCACTGCAGAGGCTCAGCTATGAAATATGATGGGGAGCAGGAAAATGCTTCCCCAGCCCAAGAACAACTAAAAGCTTCTAATAATGTGCCAGTGAAGACAAGGTAGGTAAGAAGAGGGAGAGAAAGAGTCTGGACAGCTGCATGTCTGTCTCTGCCTCAGGAATGGGATATCTGTAGTAAGCTCAGTGGGTACATTTCTGAGGGTGATTTATCTGAGTTTCAACTGACACTAATGAGATGCTGTTTCATTTTACATGTGTATTTCCTTTGAAGAGAGAAGAACATCACCTTCCACCTGCTCAAGGATCTAACTGAAGTTTCTATATAAACAGGAGAGAAAAATTATTTATATCTCTGTCCTTGCTATAGTCTCCTTCCTAACTCCTAAACACAAGTTAATCTCACATCTCAGCAGGCAAAATTTATCAGGAGTTTTACCTAATTCACTTTTCTCCTATACTCTTTCAGAGGGAACATGAAGTTCCTTGGGTATTAGTTATAATCTCCTCACAACAAGGATGGTGAATGGGAATTAAGCAAGATGAGAATGCCATGGGCACTGTAGTAATGTCTCATATTTATATCAAAGAATTTATTTATTTAAAGAATATACTTCTCTCTGTAACTCTGTTCTTGACTCAACATGAGTAACAAACAAAATAAAAAGCTCTTTGGGAATCTCAGAGCAGTGCTGCTGTTGGAATTCCTGTTCTGCTCCCACTGAGGGATTGGGAAAGCACAGGCACAGAAGGTCTGAGTGGGCTCCTTGCCCAAATGCCTGTTCTAATCTACACACAGACCAAAACTCAAGTTCTGTCACTCACCATTTTGATAAGTAGAATTCATAAAGTCGGACTGGGCACCGGAGGGGATTATCTGTGTTTTCAGCCATTTCCACTGCTGTGGGAACCTCCTCATCTTCACTGCGTTTCCTCTTGCCTACTGATAATTTATCTGGATACACAAAAATGGCATCACAGAAGTTCAGTGAAAAGCAGCACCTTCAGAAACAAGGCCTGGTGTTCTAGCCCAGCACCCAGTGGTGACTCTGCATCACCCAAACCCACTCCTTGAACTGCTTCTGCCACGTGTCACCATCCAACCATGGCCACCTGTGTGACCTGCTGGGTGGGCAAGGACTGCACATCCTACAGGCCAGGTCCACAGCCCATCCCTCAACTAGAAAACCCACAAGAACTAGCAGGAAAATATGGAGGATATAATTTTACTTATTAAAGACAAATTCATGAATTGAAGAAGCCAAAATGATCAAAGACTTCCCCTTTCCCAAGTGCCAAAATTAATTGAGAACAAAAATCTGTGTGTCTTTGTCTCTAAGCACAAGCCCCATATTGTTGTTCTCCACTGGGGCTGCCTGGTCTGTTTCCCACACAGACCCAGGATAAATCTGAGAATTAAAAAGGAACAATAAAGGTCTGGACCTGCAAAACTCAAGATTGTGAAGTGCTGAGAAAAGGACTTCAGAAAAGGCCTTTAACTCTTGCAGTATTAATAGAGCTCTATGCAAGTTGAGGATGTTATGAAAGACTGTTAAACAAATTTGCAGCCAAATCTGTGACACTTTTGTAAGTTTTTCCTGGGTGTCTTGGTTCTTTGAGAATTTCTCTTTAAAGCAATGAAAAATACTGCAAATGTATTCAGGATAACAGCATATGAGAATTTCTCTTTAGAGCAGTGAAAAATACTGCAAATGTATTCAGGATGGCAGCATATGCTTAGCTCTGCTTACTGCAGAACATATTTCTCCCCAGACCTTTTTAAAAGAGAAGCAGACAATACAAAATCACAGAATTCTCTGATTCTGTAATTCAGACCACACAAATGTGACTGCCCAAACACCAATGATCAGAGAGCACTCACCTGATTCTACCTCTTGTTTTTGAAAGGGTGGGAAAAAACGTAAATATGTCATCTTAGTATTATACTTCAGAGTTCGGGTGCGCCTCATAACATGGGCAAAGGACAGTTTCAGATGCTCACTGACATTCTTTAGTTGGAAATATTTGGTGTTGAAGAACAGAAGAGTGTTCAACAAAACGATGGGGGAATATGCACCCAGCTGCTTACATTCCCACAAGTGTTCCTCTTCAATTCTTGAGAACATATAACCTACAAAGAATGGGTAAAGAAAAAAGAAAATAGTTATTTATGCATATAAATCTTTTTTCAGTTAACCTCTATTAATGAACCACATATCAAGTCAAATTCACACCTATCATCAGCAAGTGTAATCCAATAAAACCACAAACATAAGAGGGAGCATGGAGAACCAAGCTGTGGAACAGCATGATCTTCAAATACCTGAAGAGAAGGATAAAAAGGAACTGCAGACACCAGCAGGTTCTTACTAAGTTCTAATTTCACTGTATTAAACCACAGTTAGCCAAGTGCAACATGTAATTCCTACAATGTGAAGTATGAGTTTAAAATGTCCCATTTTATGTATAAATAGCCCATTGTGATTATCCTAAATCAGGAAAGGGAGATGTGGGGGCTTAGAAGAAATTTGTTGTAAAAAATGTCACAGTGCACAACAAACTATAGGTAATTGGATTATTTCTGTACTAAATAAAATGTTCATTTTTCTAAATGAAAAGGCAGTTGTGGAGTTGCCAACCTTATTCAAATTTCACTGATACTCTAAAGGTGTTGTGTGCTCATAAGGCTGGTGTTCAGCTCTATAAAAACCATAATCAGGCTTGAAAATCAAATAAAAGTATCTGCAAAATTTGGGAAGTCTTAATTTGGAGTTGAGACAAGATACCAATGATTTGCTAATGTGATCCCCAAACTCACCAGGAGTATTTCCAGCACTAATAGGAAAATATCAGTGCGACTGTACACAGATTTTGCAGTACCTCATCTCAAATACAGAATAAAATTCTGGCTACTTGTATTAAAAAAAGAGCTAAAATTTGAAGGGAAGAAGAAAACTAATGTGTTGAGTGCCAGAATGGGAATCCTTTCTTTCCAAGGATTGATCAGAGTCAAAGATACATTAAAGTGTAATCATAACTGGTAGAAACAGATATAAAATTCATGGTGTAGAGAGGGGAGACTAATGTGAGAGCTTCAGATCACACTCTCTTCCTGGCCCTGAGAAAATATTAATTTATGATACAGCTTTGTCATGCAGCTACATAAAACAAAAGAATTGTCCTACCATTTGGAAGAATTGTAGGTTCCCAGATTTTCAAAAGTTTTGTAAGTTCAATCATAAACCTGGAATAGGGCTCGGTGAAAATGTTATCTATTCTACCATTCTCAAACAGGTACTACAAGAGAAAAAAACAGGAAGAAAAACAGTTTATGATTATATAACATTGTAGAGAAGATACAGCACATCAAATTCTTTTCCTTTCTTATGTCCCAGTGGCTTATGGGGCCAAACACTTTGGTGAAATCTCCATTAAACAGGAAATCAAATTTCCTGCAGAGACTGGGACCACTCCAGTATGAAAGGAGAGATCTAGGCAAGAACTCTGGTTAATATTTCAAGCTCTAGAGCTGTTTTCTGCAAAATCATATTCCTCTAAATATTTTTGAAAGAGTATGCCTATAAAAACCAGAATAGTTATTAAGAATTTTTCTGTTGAAATGAACTTTACATGTTAATACCTCCTGATAAGAGACACAGTCTGCTGAAATTGCTCAAATTGCAGCACCAAGGAAGAAAAGTTCTTAAAACTTTTCAAGGAGCAGTTTAAAAAAGTTTTCTAAAAGGAGTTTGTATCAATAAATAAGTCCAAACTGTGACACAAAAATCCCTGATACTCTGAGAACTTATCAATGGCCCTTTGAATTTTAACTCTTTCTACACTTTGTCCAAGCATAGCAAGGAAAAAAAATTAAGATAATTCCATGTCTAATTAAATAGGTTTTATGTCAAAATAGCTTTTGACTCTTTATCTCAAAATGACTGTTCCAGAACAGGACCAAGCAGGCTGTTCTGAAGGAAACAGAAATGTACTGAACATGGAGTTTTAAACACAAATTAGCATTATTCTAAGTTTGTACTGCTACTGTTGCAAGGCTGTTAATAAGGACTTACTACATTATTCTTAGTATTTACTAATTACAATGCAGTTATTCCCAGTGTATTTTCTCTGTAAATATTGCAATCACAACAGGAATCTGTCTTGTCACTGAGAATCCTTCCTGGGCAACCCCTTCCACATAAAGTTATATACTGGAAGAGCTCTGTGCAATTATTTTAAATCTAAACCATGCCATCTTAAAACAAGGATTCCTGAGGAACAAATCTTTCCTAAACATGAAAAATGATCCAAAAAGTTGCAAATCCAAGTACTTTTGTCTAGGTAGAAACACTCAGCCCCAACATCACTCTCCTATAAAAGGACAGAAGAACTTGGTCACTGTGACCATAAGGAAATCCAGAAAAATGGGTCATAAAGCAAACAATGAAATTCTTGCCTCCTCTATAAAGCTCTAGCTGCTCTGTGGGACTGTGGATGTCCCATAAATGACCAGAGCAGTCCTGTAAGTCCTCAGCAGTGCCTCAATCCCAGAGTTACCTGCTGAATTCCAAGGCACAAGTATAAGATGCTGTCAGGGTCGTATTTTTCTCCGTTTGGTCTCCGCACCTCTTGAATAAACTGGCACAAACCAAAACTCAGCTCAGCAAATGTGCATGAGAGAATGTCCTCCTTGAGCTTCACAGGATGAACTGGGGTCAAAGAAATGATCAGAAAAATTAATTCAGCACATTAAATCTTCCCACTTTCCTTATTATTTCATGTAGGCAGAACTCCTAAATTCCTATCTCATACATGAATTACCCTGTATGAGTAAATGGTGAATTCCTTCCTATCTGTTGGCTGAGAACTGAATGATTTGGTCAATAAAACTCAGAGCAGCTGCATGTGCAATCAGTGTAAATGTTACAATGAGTACTGAGGTTACATGAATTTAAAGCCCAGACATGTAAATGTTTGGGAGTCTGCTAAACCCAAAATGTGGGACAGCAATGGCTGCAATGAGCTTGAGGCTGAGAAATGGGTTTCACCCCTCCAGCTGGACTCAGGGGAGAGAGAGACTCACCAGAATCAAAAAAAGACCCTGAGTGTTTCTAACCATGAGTTGAGTGCAGCATATTCCACTTCTTAAAGGAAGAGTTCAATGGGACATGCAGGTTTGGAAAGGGAAACCACAACCAGGAATTGATTGATCAAATGATCTGCAAAGAAATTACCAGGCTTGGCTGTTTCACACCTCAGAAATGCCTGCTTGGGAATAAGCAGAGAATCTTTCTGGACACAGCTTCCTGGAAATGACTGTAATATTTACTTCCTCAAGAAGAAAACATAGTAACTCATGTGAATACTCCTCTCCCGGGAAATAAACCCCAGCTGTTCTCATGGAGTGACAACAAAAATTCCAAGTAAGAGATGAAAAAGCAGATCTCATTCTAACTAGAATTTTTCCCTTTGCAGGTCTTTCTTATCAAAGTTCTGCCATGCTTTTTTAAGCTGCAGAAGTATTTATAATGCTCAATTCTATTCCTAATTTAAATTCTCTGCTTGACTCTGAAAATTTCCCCACAAAACTCAGTACAATGATGTAACATCTGAGATCAGGGAAAAGGGGAGTTAGGCACTGCCAAATTCCAGTTCTGCTGGGCTTTTGTAAAAAATTTTTTAAAAATCATTGGAAAAATAAACAAAATTGTATTTAATTGTCATTGTTATCTATCACCCCTGTGAGACACGAGGTGCAATAAAGGTAGTTTCAGGCAGGTTGCTGCACAGAATGGGCAGACTTTTGAAATGTTTCTTTCCAGCTGTGAAGTCTAGAAATAATATGTTAAGATTTTGGTGTTGGATCAAACAATTTTTTTACAGCAAACAGTTCTGCTGACCAACAAATACTTTGGGAATGTGCCAGCTACAGATAAAATGGATGGGGCCAAGTTGGTGTGTCAATTTAGAATTATGCCCTGATAGATCTGTAATTTTATGTTTCTATAATAGCTCAGACAAGCTCTGCAGCTGCATAAAGCATCTGTGCTGCAAATGAAGAACTACTGCATGCAAAGGAAGGCAAAGTGGAGATTTCTAGTGCTTTAGAGACTTTTTTTAAAGGAAACAGATCAATTGAAAGTGTAATAGCTATGATTTTTAAATGCATGGAAAGATGCAAGACAAAATTCTATAAAATTTATTCTCTAACTAATGGGCATTGTAAAACTCAGTGGTATCTAATCCTAATTTTCACCTGAACAATGAATCAAGCCAAACGTTCTTCAAGTAAATATTTCTGTTTCCACTCAGAGACAAATTTACCTGAAAACTTCAGGTCCCCTTGTTCCTCCTGTGCATTTTTCCATTGGACCCAGTTTTTCCAGGCATTTACCCCATACATGTATTTTAGGGTCATCCCAGAAACAGAGCAGCCAGGGTAGGAGCCCTGCATCAGACTCCGGGGCTCCACAGCAACCACAGACTTCTTCCGTCCCTACAGGCAAACAAAGACATCCAAACAAAGCAGAATTTCATCAGCTCCTCATCCATGGATGGTTAGATTAGGGTACATAATGTGGTTATTTCAAAATGGGAGGGATTTGTGTTGCAGAAGTAATTCCTTACCCTTCTTTTTGGCTGGGGGAAGCCATCCCTGTGTCTCCGTCTCGCCCGTGAACGTGAATGCAAACCCGGTCCTTTACTGAGAGGGTCAAATGAGTCTGGAGTCAAATCAACACCATGAAGAGTTTAATCACATGATTAAGCAGCCCAGGTAGAAGTGTCACTGTCACTGAGATACTATGGAACACCTTACAGCTGACAATCACACCTGTATATTCAAGTAATCCCGACATTTGACTAATTTAGCAATCTGTGCATTTGCTTTATACACATATCTGTGTATGAAGATGGTAAATTCTCAGTAGGACAAAAAAGTCCCCCAAACAGTGGGTGTATTTATTCAGGCAAATATTTTAGCAACCATTCCACATGGATTATATCCAGGGACTCAGAAGTGATGAATTCAAAGGAGGTAAGCAAGAACTTCCTGCTACTCCTGTCAGGGATTCTGCAAAGTGCTGTCTTTAAAGACAGCAGTAATATCCTAAAAATAGTAATATTTTGTAGATGTGATCAACTATTCCAGCTTTAAACATCCACTGTCACTACATGAAAATGCACAATCAGGCTGCTGGGACAATGCTCATGCAGAAAATTGTGTGTGCTTTTATAAAACAATGAGTTTTTCTTCACGTGACACCGACCTGATGGGAAATCTGCCTCCAGATCTTGTTCCACATCACCTTTGGAGAACTGCTTGAGCTCTGGATCAGGCTCTGGCAGGGCATTGGATCGTAAGGTGTAGTGATTCAACTCCTCCTCCCAGCTGTGAGGAGTGGACACTGCTTCTGATTCCAGATCTCCACTGTACGTGCTGCCCTGGTCTGCAACGAGAGGGACCACAGGGACCATGTGCTACAGGAAAGGCAGAACCAGGAGGTTGCAAGAAAAGATGCAGCAGGATCAAAATCCATTTGGAAAATAAAGAAATCTGACTGACCTTTCTCAAATATCTTGGGGTCCAGGAAGAGCTCGTGCTCGGATGTTTGAGATCCTTTGGAAAAATAAGGAAATCTGTATCTGCACATGGCTGACAGTTTGCACAACTAATATAAAATACTTCAAACAGCAAAAATCTATGTATTAGGTCATAATATGAACACACATGCTGTGCCTTTTCCTCCACTGGAGCTCTCCTAGCAGCTTTCTACCTTGGTCATGCTATTGCAGGAGAAACAGAAATCACAACTAACTTAGGTTTGCTTTTCCAAAGGCTTCCATCCCTCTCTGTTTGTTATTTGAGTCATCTGTAGACCAGTAGGATATTTTGTTTATCTCTTTCCAGCTTGTTTCACTTTCATTACATGGATTGGTTGCTCTCCAACAAACTCTGACCTGCCTCACTCTCCATAAAAAGCCTGATAGGAAAATTTTCTTTTAAGGCAGCTGCTCTGTCTGCTTGATTTTGACTCTTTCTTCTAACACATGATGTACTGATCTGGAGGTTTCCACCTCTGGTAATCTGTCCCTGTCACCACAAGTCAAATCAGCCTGTAGAATGAGGGAAAGGGAAATTCTGTGGTGAGAGGACCTTCACCTCACTGCATTTCATATCCTTTTTAAAACCACCACCTACCACCATGGGAGTGTGTTTTTTCTCTCTCTGCATCTTCTGCAATCATTTCTGCCATCTGAAGGAGATCAGCTTCAAATGGATTAATGGAAACCTTTTCCTTGTTTTCTTGAATATTTTCAATGATCTTATCAGCATTATCCAGGGTGGTTGGGATGAGCATGGGAACTGGTACCTATGGAACATGTGGAAAATATCAGAACATACTTAGGGGTGAAAGGAAACAGCAAATACATCTCAGGAGGCCCCTCCCATTCAACCTTATGTATATTTTAGGACAACTAAAATGAAGTTAAAAATAACTCTAGACTGGACAGGTCTTTACTCTCCCTACAATTTGGTAGTTTTGTGTGATAATGTTTAACCAAATATGATGTAATAAGGAAGGAAATGGACTCCAAACACTTGCAGGAACAGACACAGCACCCAGTGACACAGTGCTGGGTGTGCTGGACGCAAAACAAGCTTGCAAACCACTCACTGCCTTCTGTAGTGAACTGCAGCATAACTTACAGGTACTGGCATCCCCAGGGGAACTGGTGTGTACTGGGTGTAGAGGTGGAGGGGCACTGGCACAAACACTGGTACAGGAACAGGTACCACAATGATCTGGGGTTGGGCAGGTGCTTCTTCTCCTTCTGTTATAACAAAAACAGAACAGACCAAAAACTGATGGACAACAACCTGAAAACTAGTTAAGGTTTAATTATACATTCAGAAATACTCTCTGTTACATAAATCATGTATTACTCTCTCAACTGCAGTACAGACAATTCCAACAGGGGTAGGAGATCACACACCCACCTGTCTGGCATTCTTTGTTTTGTGTGTGAGGTTTGCAGGAGGTGGCTTTAGTCTGGGTGATTGGCTTACACAATAAAGCTTTGTTTTTCAGAAGCCTGGGTGGTTTTGATGATGGGAGCTTTAGGGCATCTGTCTGGGTACTTGCCTGTTTGGAAAACACAAACGGGGGTCGAGTCAGTATTGATTTGAAAGATAACATAAGACTAGAGTTTGTTCTATGCTAGGGGAAGCTGAACAATTTAAAACTGTATTTGCTGATAAAAATGATAATTTAAAAACTACTGCAAAATAAGCTTGCTTATTTGGTGCTTTCTGGTCTCCATCTTAATTTAATTTGACTCAACAATAATGTTGTTTAAAGCTAATTTTGCTAATAAAGCTTATTTTGTTAACAGTGCAGTGAACAAATCCGCAAGAATATTTGGTTTCTGTCATCAAATAACTGGTATAAACTTTTGACCTTGGAATTTTACTGATGGCAGAGATATAAAGAGGAATTATATTAAGATATTTTTGATGACTAAAAGTCTGGCTGATACAGACACCGAAAAAACTGAGTAAACTAATGTGAAACCACTGAAAACAAATAAATGTAAAAAAGGAACAGCAATGCTGGCAGCAGCAGTATCATTTCCTGATACACACAGACTGACTATTCATGCTTGTACTAATGTCCTGCTAACTGTAATTTTCAGTCATGCATTCAAATAACAGGATCTATTTCAAGAGGGAAAACTCATACTCTAATTCATAAGTGACACTCCAGCTAAAAGCAAAGCTGTCAGTCTTCCAGAACCTAAAGCTACATAAAAGCATCTCTGTATTTTAGGAGAGTTTGCAAGATGTTGCACCACACACCCCAAAGAGCTCAGGAACATGAAGTCTCTGAGTTATCCCCAGATAAGTGGTGACAGTGGCTCCCCACAGCTCTGTCACCACACTGCCAGGGAGTGGGGAAGGAAAATGAAGCTGCAGGAGCTTGGTCATGCCAGTCCCAGCAGCCCAGGCTGGTCCTTTTGCTATCCTATCCCTCTTCTGAGCACAAAAGGCAGCCTCAAGTGCAGAAGCCACACATGAATTACTTGGGAACCACAGACACCTCAAGAGCTACAATCTGCCTTAAAATATCCAATCTGTCAGTGGACACAAGACTTCTGTACCATCTAAGTTATATCCATTTTTTAAAAAGCATCTGCAAGTTGGATGAATTTTAAATCCTCATCAAAAACTAG
This sequence comes from Loriotus luctuosus, assembly GCA_035582745.1. Taxonomy (NCBI): domain Eukaryota; kingdom Metazoa; phylum Chordata; class Aves; order Passeriformes; family Thraupidae; genus Loriotus; species Loriotus luctuosus. The sequence continues at coordinate 3,805,395 of JAWWEY010000085.1, forward strand.
TTACGAAATGATAGTGCCAAATTCTTGGATACTTTACTTGTTATTGATACAATCTGAAAATGAAAAAGTCTCTTGTAAAACTTACATCTCCTATTGTTTTTGCTGTCACAGTAGGGACTGCACCTGTGAAGGAAAAAAACCCATAGAATAACATGTCTACTTATCATCAAGAACAATAATCCATATTCTGCCAAGGTCAAAAAAAAAAGAATTCCAATTAAAACTCATTCCCTGACGTATATACATAAATTTAAGTCATTATTTATCCCTAGATAAAGGAAGGACAAAAGCAATCATCTGCAGTGATGTGAAGCAAAATGAAGACGTGGCCGTTGTTGTCAGTAAAATCCCTGAGCAAATATAAATGTTCAGGAATAGAGATGTAAAAGTACAGGCATGGTATTCAGCTGCCTTACCCTGTAAAACATTGTTGGAGTTAACAGTAGGCTGGGCAGCTGGGGTGCTTGCAAGGGACACCACGTTTGCTATGACAGGGGTTGAGTCCTTTCTTAAAGAAGGAGGGCCTGAGGAGGAGGCTGGTGCCATGGAAAGGTTTGCTGGACACAGTGGACAGAAGAAAATGAGAATAAGCAGTAAGATAATTGAGAAAAAAAGCATTTCTGAAACAACACCCACCCTTCAGATCTGTCTCCAGATGAAAGAGGCTGCTGTGTGAGAAGGGGATGTAGGTGTCAAGTTGCAGCATTTCAGTTTAAACAGGAGCTAGTTCCACAAGAAATCAAGCAAGAAGGGAAAAGAGCTCCCACCAATGTAAGCAGCAGATTGCACCGAATTGAAACAATGTGCACCATGGCCTAAAACCTGCCAGTCAATATTTTATTGGTTTTGGGTATCCTACTCTTGCAGCCACTCAGTGGGAAATTATACCCCTCTTTAGGATCACTGATATTCCTTTTGTTTCCTTTTCTCTTCCTGTCTTTGAGGGCTTTTCATCTCTTTGTGTCTCTACAGAAACTCGTAGTTCCCGTTCCTGTGGGCATCATTCCTACCCTCATTCCCATTCCACCTGCTCAAGGAAACAGCTACAGCACTTGTACTCCTTGGGATTGATAATTCCCAAGAATAAACACTTAGTGATACAGAAATGGGAAGTCTTCATATGCCTGTGGAGTGCACAGAAGTGGCTGGTTTAAGTGCATATATAGGAGTCTGTATATAAAACCATTAAGTCTACTAATTCCACCACTTGATTGCTGAAAGAATATTAACATTCTACCATATCTTCTAGGTGTTATGAAGACAAGCTAGATATTTAACATGTCTGCACTAAATATCAGTAGATTTTACCCCAATGAAACAGCTTTTTGTTTCATGAAAGTGACTGAAAGCAAGTGCTTTTGCTTCATCTTCTTTAAAATTTGTTTGGTACACAAAGCAATTGCATTTCACACCTACAGAAGTTTGAAATGGTCTCAAGTAAGAGTCATCTAAACCAGAGCCCACTCAACAGCAACAGAAAAGCTCCCCAGGAGAAGACAGATCTTAAAAGAGTTCACTGAAGTGAATTTGCAGATAAATATCCATCTCACAACCCCACACATCAAAAGGCAACACCATCCCCAGGCTGCTTTACCTGTGTTGTTTGGGAGTGGAGGGTCAGGAGCACCTTGCTGTTTACAGAACAACAGAATACAAAGCAGATTGCAAAAATGCTTCATCTCCCCTTGCCATTTTATGGACTCGTTGAGTTTCCCTTGTCTCTTACAACCATCACACTTTGCCATCTAGGAAAACAGAGTGAGAGAGAAATTGAACACATTTGGAAACACCAACAAGGGGTATAGGTATAAAAACCTAGAGGATGTGAGAATATATCTTACCTGGTAAAACAAAACAGTGAATTTAGACATGCACTCCTCTGAGCAAAACTCCTCTGTTTTCCCCCCAAAGTGATTCTGGACCAGTTTGGGGGAGGTTTGTAAACAGTAACTGCACATTTTACAGTGGTTTCCCCAGCGCTTGGACAAGTCGTGCTTATAGAGCAGTTTACAAACTAAAAGAAAACAGCAAAAATATTCTTTAATACCAATATGATAATCCCTCAGCATCCCTAATTCCTGTACTAAGTGATGTCTGTAATAATTCATTGAAATATACCATTAAAATGTAAAGTGTGAACAGAGTTCTGTGTTCCTAAACCTAAAAAACAGATTCCTAACTTAAAAATATTAGATTTCTTTTAGTGTTACTGATAATTTTTAGGTAAAACACTTGTGACTTGATTTCTTTGAGGCAGGGTTTTGCCCTTTCTTACCTTCACTACAGAATGTTTTATCTACGCCTGAGACTCTCACTGTCTCCTTGATAATTTTCTCAAACCTGCAGTATTCACACAAAGCCATCATATTGCCCTTCTTCTTATATTCATCACAGCAGGTCTTCCCACAGAACTGGAACATTTTACCCTGCAACACAGCCAGAATGTTTTGGTTTCAGTGTTTGAATGAGTCACATCCCAGATAATACACTTAAATTGTTAATAGAAATGCAGAAGAGTATTTATACCCTTAGAAATCAGCAATAGAGCACTGGCAGATGAGTCTCCCCATTTCATTTTATAATAAAGCAAAATTTCTCGCAGAAAGCCCTCACCAATGGTTTTTGTCCTTGGATTAAAAGGTACAAGAGACAGGGATGTGTTTATTTAGACAGGCAATTGTTTGGTTTGGGATTTTTTTTTGGAGTTCTTTTTTTTCTGGTTTTAAGACCATAGAGATAGTATCAGTATTAATTTGATATTGGTTAAACCAAATCAGTTTCAAAACCCTTCATAGCAGTTCTGTGCAAGCAACAAAGCAGTACTGACAGACCAATGCACATAAAGTACAAATTTTTGAGTTTCTGTTGTGAAAAAAGAGCTTTGAAAGCCCTGATCTTTATTACCTTGTAGTCAAGCAGTTCTGGTTTGGTGGCAAATGATCTGTTACAGTGCTGACACTTGATTTTCACAACAGAACGAGTAAAGGTGACCTGCTGGCACTGGGCAGCCAACCTCTGGAGCCCTGCTGCAGCTGGGCTGCTCGTGGAGCTGGGGGACACAGTTGAGGTGGTGCCAGCAGCTGAGACTGTCCCCGAGGAGATGTTCACAATGACCTGGCCCTGAGACAGGGGCACCACTGAGGAGTTCAGTCCTGTAGGCTTGTTGAACAGATTCTGTGGGAAAGCAAATAAATAGGCTTTACTTTACAGGGTTACATCTTACACCTGGGTATTTCCACCATCAATTTAGCATTCTGTTAATTCAGCTAAAAAGAAATCCTAGAAGTCACACCTGAAAAGCTACTACACAATTGTAGCTGCAAAAATTTCGTATGCTCCCATCTGACATAGCCAAGTGATACTGAGGGTTTGCTGAGGTTTTACAGCTGTTGCACTGAACTTGAACACCTGAGGGTGAAACAGAGAAGAAAAAGTGATTTATGCAACATCAAGTTGTATTGCAGCTAATTTTGCACAGTGCATACAAAAACAGAGTCTGAGTGATGAGCCAAGGCACAGACAGAAGCCCACGATGATGTTTCCACAGATTCAGAAGCAGACACTGCAGCTGCTGTGCCTGTTGCTTGCCAGAAATTTAATTAATCTCCCAGTATCCCTAGGATGTCAGTAAGCATTTTTCTATTTCCACATGAAAAATAGCTGAAAATGTTTGCCATTGGGCAGAGGTAATAAAGCTGATCACCCCAGGGAACAAGGGCCAGGAGAGTCCCAGCACTGGGATGTCCACACAAGAGGTTTCTCTAGCTGGAAAACCCACCAGCTACACTTTCAAGAGCAAAAATAAAATAGATTTAAGATTGGTTATCATGTGGAGTTCCCTAAAACCAAAACTGAAATAGCTGTACTGTCACTGCTCCATTTATCTACAATTGAATGTCCTTTCATTCCCATCTCAGCATTTAAAAAACCACCTTCCACCCTCCCAAAAAAAGAATATCAGCCTTAACTTTCAAGACAAATAAAGTTGGGACATAAGCCACAGGAAATGAAGTTTCTGTAGGAGTAAAAGGATAAGCTTACCTGAAGAAGTGACCATTTTTACTCTGTATGCTGACAAACAGTTAACAGAACAAAACAGTTCCATCTTCCCCAAGTTATTTGTGCCCTCCACCATCTCAGCTGAAGATCTCAGAGATTTACACAGTGTGCAGGGTGTAATTTTAGCTGACTTCTGTGGAAACAGGGAAATTGCTTACTCATTTGAAACTTGGCATTTTTTATTAACCTGGAAATGGTCACTAATATATAAAATATTTATAAAACGTGCTGGTGTGCTTGAAACAGAGCTTGTTTTATAGCTGTGTTATTTATGGGGCAGACTCATTGATCTGAGTTGTGGTTTGAGCACCTTCCCAGGCTTCTTTAACCAGCACCAGGCTGTCTGGGTACTGCAAACACTCCTACAGGTACTAGCACAGATCAGCACCTTGTATCAAACAACTTCCAAAATCTTGCTGAGGGGATTGACATTTTGCTTATGGTTTTTAATGTATCAGCTGTGGAGATAAACAATATTCCCACTGGAGAGATAAGGAAACAAGGAACAGGGAGAGGCAGGTCCCCTGATGATGTTTGATAGCAAAATGGGAAAGAGATCCTTAATCTAGTAATAATCACAGTTTTCAGTGTGTGGTCTACAAACTTCTTTTGAAGAGAGACACAGGAAAGAGCTTGATTTTCATAGACACATTTTCTGTGTTTATGGTTTTTTAAGGTCTTTAAGTTTGGAAAAAACTTTGAGAATTAATGCACCAGATTATTTTAGTATGACAGCCTTAAAAATGCACTTTGTTCTATCACCAGCTATTCCAGCTCTTCACAGGACAGAACAGAATACAAGCTTTTAGGGATTTTAAAACACTCACAAACCCCCAGAAACTATCAGAATGTACCTGACAATTGAGTTGAATACAGTTTAAAAATCAATCAAAAATAGATTTGACTTAATCTTATAAGCTTTGAACATACTGTATTTTCAAGAGAATTATCACATATGGGGTTTTGATGAGTGATAAAAAAGCAGCATGAAAATGTTTCCAGCTTATTTAATTTTATCTCCAGATTTGTTTCAGAGGACAACTAATTCTGAAGGCAATTTTCTGGACGAAATACATTTACCATGATTTTTTTTTCAATTCATTAGGCCTTTCTTGACCTAAGTGGCCTGGATAATGGGACAGCAGAATCAAGTCATAAAATGAAGTTCCATTCTTTTATCAGAGGGCAATTTTTCCTAAAGTAATTGCATTAGAATAAATAATTCAAAAATAACTGAGCTATTATAATAAATTAAGGTTCTCTTAAATGCTCAGGTCTTCAATAATAAAAAATAAATATGACAAGTTTAAAAGTTAAAATCATAATTATCAACTAATTATTACTTTTCCTTTCCACTTAATTCAAAGGCTACAATTTAATAAAGAACACTCTTTAAGGAGCATCTCAAGGCTAAAAACAGCCACAGGAGAATGCTGCTAGGGGGTCCCATAGTGTCCTCTCCCACACTGGAGTTGTTTGGTAGCTGGTCCAGTGGGGAGCAAAAAACAGAGCAACACATTTGGGCAAAGATTAAGCAACAAATTATCATCCCTGGAAGTGTTCAAAACCCACTTTGACCTGTGACACTTTGTGATATGGGTTAGTGGGCATTGGGTATTTTGTTAAAGGATGGACTTGATGATCTTGGAGGGATTTTCCAACCTTAATGATTCTGTTTTTCTTGAAATGACAAAAGCAGCTACCTTAAACCAATACAGTAACTGAAATAATCAACCAGTAAATTGGGTGTTTCTTAAAACACCTAAAATGTAATAAAAGATTAGATGGATTCTATTTTTAGCATTTTGTCCAAATGCAGAATCATGGAATTCCAGAATGTTTTGGGTTGGAAGGGACCTTAAAGCCCATCCTGTTCCACTCCCTGCCATGGCCAGGGACACTTTTCACTATCCCAGGTTGCTCCAAGCCCTGTCCAACCTGGCCTTGGACACTTGCAGGGATGGAACACCCAGGACCTCCCAAACCTCATAGAGAAGAATTTCTTCTCAATGTCCATCTAAGCCTGGAATTTCTTCCCAATGTCCACCCAAGCCTGGAATTTCTTCCCAATGTCCATCCAAGCCTGCCCTCTGGCAGTGAGAATCCATTCCCCCCTTTTCCCATCACATGTACCTGCTTGTAACCTGTCACACATAAGGGACTGCAGAATTTTTTGGACTGTCCCTCTATCTGCAGGATGTGACACTGGCCAGAGCCACTGTAGCAGTATCCCCCACAATATTCACAGCAGTTCATGGTCAGGTTGTTGGCCGAGCGGAACTGGGAGAAACAGGCGTCGCTGCAGAGCTTGTGCACCACGTTCTGGTAATTCACCTCGTGCCTGATCTGCAAGAAAAGGAATATACAGCAAGGACAGGAAGAATTTCTGTGATCATCTCTGAGACAGCAAGTTGTGCTGAGCTAAAGAAATTTAAACAAGGAAAATGGAAATTACCACTGCGTTCTTCTGGCACATGCTGCACTTGCTGGAAATGCTGTTGGTGTGGATAGTGACGATGGGTTTCCTTTTCAGTTCATATGTGGACAGACAAGACTGGCTGCAGAAATCCTTACTGAAGTCTGTGTTGTCAAACTGGGCAGTGATTACGTCCTTTGGATTTAGAATTTCTCTGTGGAAAAAGAAAAACAAACACAGAGATAAAGGATTAATGTGGGTTTCATGTCAACTTGCTATTCTTGCTTATTTTAGAGACTAAACAGTCTCCAGGAGAGGATGGATCCATTTAATTGAAACCTTGAATACATTAATTCACCCATCTTTTACTTCATTTTAGGGATTCATGAATCTGTTTTTCTTTAGAAGAAATAATGCATAAAATACTTTTTGAAAATGTACTCTTGTTAGTAATTTTGAGAGTGCAATGACATTTTGAAGAGGCAGGCAAATGCTGGACCTTTTGAAACACAGTTTTTTATATTTGGCTCATTTAAATAAAAAAAGAGAAGATGCATTCTGCACCACAGAGGCTTTTAAATCTATGTGTGTGTAAAACCCAATTAAGGAAATGGAACTGCAAGCAGACAGACCAATTAACAAAGAACAGCATCAGCCACTAATTTTTGAAGGGAAGCATAAGAGGAGCAGCACTACCAACACAGCAAGGGGCAAAAGAACAGAACTGAAGCCTTTCATTATCTGCTTGAATATCAATTATTAGTAGAACAAATGAAAGCACTGTCCTACTTTGAGCAGCTTGAGCAGGTTTTCTTGGTAGAAGCTGGTGGGCGAGAAGCTGGAATGGTGTATCCAGTGAGGCACAGTGTGGAGCAGAAGAGCTGGGTTGAGCCTTTCCTCTGGTAGGCAGTTTGCCCCTTCTGCAGGATTTTTTTACAGCCAGAACAGGAAACCCGAACAGCTGTGCTTGGAACTGAGGGTAGCATTTTACTCATGCCAGAGGATGCCACAGTAGGCTGGAAACCTGATGGCAGCTGTGGAACTAAAAAAAAAAAAAACACACAGAGAAAACACAGAGTAAGTGTTACAGATCCATTACAAAGAACTCACTGGTGTGCAGGGGCAGGCACAAGGCTCATGGCTTTATTTGGGTTGTCAGGGTCTAGAGGAGAATCAAATAGCAGATGAACTCTCCACAAATACATGCCCTGTGCTGGTTTTCTGCATAGCAGATTTTTATAACTACTCTGAAGATAGAGAATGCACTTTTAACATCCATTTCATGGAATCATAGAATAGTCTAGGTGGGAAAGGACTTTAAAGATCATCCCATTCCACCCCCTGGCAGGAGCAGGGACATCTTACATTATCCCAAGTTGCTCCAAGCCCCAGTGTCCAACCTGGCCTTGGACACTTCCAGGGATCCAGGGGCAGCCACAGCTGCTCTGGGCAACCTATGCCAGGGTCTCTCTACTTTCACAGGGGAACAATTGTTTTCTAAGATCTAATCTAAATCAGCCCTCCTTCAGCTTAAGACTATTTAACACATTCAGTTCTCCTATGCATTTTACATTCAATTTTTCTATGCCTCAAAACCACAATTATTTTATAATCTCAATTTCATTCTCTCTAAATCAAACCAGTTCTTCATTCCTACTGGGATCAGACACAGTGAACGAAATGCAGAGTGACCTGCAAGACTATTTGCAAAGGTGACACATTTTACAGATTTAAATGAAATTAGTCTTGCCTATTCCTTACCAAGAGGATTGCCACTGACTGAAAATACAGCACTGATTTTCAGCTCCCCTTCCTGAGATTTTGGCTGTTGGCCGTACTCCTAAAACAAAGAGAAGGAAAAGGAGAACAAATACACACATGTAATAACAGGTTACATGATTCCATTCTTTCACAATGCTGCATTGAACCTCAGGGAAGAGTGGGTGTCCTAAGCCTGCTCCAAAGGCTGGGTGACAAGTGAGCACCACACACAGCTCCTGCTCAGAGCTCCACAAAGAGCAAACCACACCTGAGGGGGCACAAATGGACAGATGGGGCTGCCTGGTGCATCCCCCTCTCCAGCTGCACTCCAAGATTCCTCAGAATTCAGCCAAAGTTTAAGGAAATCTCTGCTTTCCATTCCAACTTCTCAGCTGGAAGTGCTTTTGCCCTTGTTCTGGGAAAAAAGTTTTATCTTCATATAAAGGAGGATAGCAATGAAATAGAGCTGGGACCTTGTAGGGGAGAGTTCTGTTTTAACCAGGAGTTAGGACCTTGGAGCAGCCTAAGGTGAAGCTTTGCAGCAGAACAAGGCTGGACCATCACAGTCCCAGCTCCAGCACAAGGGGAATCACCTCACATTTGCTACAGGATGAGAAAATCCCTGGACAGCTGCTGCTGGAATAGCTGACATGCTATAAATGACTGGCTGAGTCCCCAGCAGCTATTCACACTGCCAGCACACTTCCTGCCCCTGCTCTCCCCAGAAATCTGAGCCAGAAAGCAGCTTGGAACACTCCACATGTAAATCTTAATAGGCTGAATAACATAATCTCTTGGAACTACAGAGATGATAAGATTTAGCCTACTTCCAGTCGTTTGGGAGTAGTGAGGCATGATGTCATGTTATGACTGAGCTAAATTCACAGTTGCTGCCTGGCTGCCAGGGAAACCAATTCAGAATCACTGAGCAAAAGGAAGCTCTCCCTTCCCAGTGGCAGTGAGATGCTCCCCCAGCTTCTGCCAGCTCCCAAAATCCCACAACAACCTCCAATGAGCACGTGCTCAAACTGAGCACTCCTCTCACTCCTGTGGGAAAACTGGAAGTTTCTATACTAGACAAGCAAACTATTTCTCAACATGTTTCCCAGGAGACAGGCAGTGGTATTCCTTGACCATGTGAACCATCAGACTGAAACAATCAAATCTCAGGTTGAGAAGCTAAAAGCTGGGTATGGGCATGCTGTGATGAGATTCTTAAGCACCATTTTTATTACTATTATTATTTAAAAATTAATCATTTGCAGAAATACATTTTTAAGCACTTTAACTGTAATTATATCATTAGTCAAGAGTAGGAAAAGAAATGGAGGCAAATCCTGACATCAACTGTGCATGATCAAGCAGTTTCACAGCAGCTTAACAGTGCTGAAAGCCAAAAACCTTCAGCTCCAACTATTGGTTACAGCGAGAAATGCTCTTATCTTTCAGGAAATATTAAAAAAAAAATCCATAAAATCCCCCCCATAGTAATTCCAATCTAAAGCAAAACAAAATGAACTCAGTTCTCCTACTTTTCCAGTATCAGGCAGAGTTGATAATCACAGGATTTTACTCCAGGAAGGAATTTTTTGAACCATACGATATTTGACATTTAAATTCTTCAAGTCTTCATTTTTACTTATTAATATGATCTTTGATAACCACAGACATCTCGCCTTGCATTCCACACAAATCCACACAGCAGATGCCATCTTGGGAGGACAAAAGAAGAGACAGATTTAACTAATCTACACGTGGTTTGACATTCTACAGGTTCAAGGAAAAAATAAACCCAAACAATCCCACAGAGACTGAACAAATCAGAAGGACAGTAAAATCTGAAGTTGCAAATATTTTACTTATTAAATTGAGAGTATTATGGGAAAAGAAGAAAAAGTGCTGGGAAGACAGGCCCAGAGAGCAGAGGAGGTTCAGCAGAAGGACAAAGACTGATGCTAAAAACTAACACCTGCACAGGAACACCAACACTCACGTGTTGGTGCAAAGGGATGCATCATTTTGGGAAGTTTTACACACCTTTAACATATAAAATCTGACAGGTAACCCAGATATGAGCAGTGAGGAGCCAGGAATTGCAGCACAGCTCGTTCCCTGGTGTCACACAGCAAACCAGAGGCACAGAGATTGGCTGGAGCTCAGCAACCCTGGCCCCAGCACTGCTCAATCCACAGGTCAGACCTTCTCCAGATTGCAATTACTGAGTTTTACCTGTATCATCACAAAAAGTGTCAGTCTTGAATGAGAAAGTCACTTAAACACATACTTAAATTGACTTCACTGATGTGTAAGTACTTAAATATTTTGCTAAGTCCTTTAAGTGCTAATTTAAAACAAGAACAAACTACTGTGCTTGCAGAGACAGCTTTTAAGAAGGAAGCAGCAGCAATAGCTGCTTTAATTCATATCTCTAATTGTGAGCACTCATAAGTTATTTAACAAAATGTGATTTTCAGTTTATTTCCTAGTAAGATAAAGTGTTTATGTTGCCACAGATTTAGTTACAGAAGTTTTAGAGCACTTGGTTTTGTTTCTAACTGAAAAGAAAAACATTTTCAGAGACAAGGTAACAAGACATCAAAAAGTTGAGGGGGGTGGGTAATTTTTTTATAGTAGTGTAAGAGGGAAAAATCCTTCTCCTAAACTATGTTCTTCAAGTTAAATTTCGGCCAACAAACCAAATAAATGGCTGAATTTTTGTTCAGCTTAAGCGGTCAGCTGTCAGACCAAAATGAGAAATGCAATGGGAAACTTACCTCAGAATTACCAGGTTCATCTTTAATTTTGTCTAATAGTCCCTGCTGTGGGGCCATAGCTTTAGCATATTCGTCATCCAAAGGCTCCTTCTTAATTCTAATATTTGGTGCAAAGGAATTCCCCAGCTCTTGTCCAATAGATTCCTTACTAGAAAATAGGTAGCTAGACTCCTGAAACAATAATATGAAAAAGAATTCACCCTCCTGCATCTGCCATGAGGAGTTGGGCTGCTGCCAAGGGGAGTTTGTGTTGCAGACCAAGAGATTTGGGTCCTGCCAAGGTGGGAGAAATGCTGGGCAGCAGCTGCTGCCTCAACCTCCCTGCAGCCCCCTCTCTCATCCCACCCCCAATGCTTTCCACTCCTCTGGCCAAAGCAGAAAACACCCAGCTCTGTAAGTTGGTTGTTTGGGAGTGTCTCCTGTGGATACAGCTGTTCCCTGGCTCATGTGGAAAAAAAGCAGCAGGTCAGGTGGATGCATCCAGCTGTAGGTTCGGCTCACCGGTCACTGCAACCATGCTGAACAGGAAAGTGGCTACCAAAAGAATCCTCAATCCAAAGAGAGGCTCAGGAAATTTTTACAAAATTATATGTACTGTTTAAGTAGCAAAGATGTCTAAGAGTCAGAAGATCAGTTTCCTTAACACTCAAATTTACACTCAAATACAAAATACGTATTTTGAATTATTCCAGCATATTGCTGCACTTGCAAAAGTGGTTGAAAGATCTATAGCTTACCCTGAAGTTAGTTTCTGGAGTTTGTGGTGCTAACTGCGTCCGTAATGTTTCTTCTACTTGATTATGAACTGAGGAAAACATATACATTAAATAGAAATGAATACAGGTTCCAATGCATTTTCCTTTAAAACTATCAGAGTCTCATCCTGCTCCCCAACCCCAGTGTCTGACAGCACCTCACCACTATTAAACTACTCCCTTGCTCCTCCCTGGAGGTAAGGTGGTAATCCCTAAAGAGAATTGACTCTTTTTTAATTATTCTATTGGATCATTATTTTCCCATTCCAGCAAAATAGTTGCAAACTTCTGATGCAAATTCTTCATTCAGAATTTTCCACACCTCAGCGGGTTCTGAACTCCCCTGTTTTGACATTTAAAACAGAAAATACTTTTCAGAGCAACATCTTCCAGCTTTTTCTTTGCTGTTCTGTTCTTTTGCCTTTTCCCCTCTTCTTAGGAAACAGCATCTTCTGCTTTTTTAGAATATATCACTTAAAAACTTTGGATTTGCCTAGATATTGGATGCTACCATGACCATTTATCATTCTGGTTTCAACTACTGACTACTTTACCTGATCTTTTAACTGTAGGTGTTTAGAACTTTCTGAAATACATCTTATGTACAGAAACATTCTTCCCTTGACTTCAAACTGAAGTTACAAGTAGAGATACATCTGTAACTTTATTTTAAAAGATATCTTTATCATTTCTCTATCATTGGTGCCACCTGGAAGCACTGATTTGAAGATGCTGTTGCTGAATATTTAAAGTTTAAATCTCAGAACTAAAAGCTGTGAATGTGTACAAGCAGCCAGGAGTGCCTCACGTGCTGGCTCACCCTCCCTCTGCTGAATAAGATTAAGCCATGTGTTCCTGCTTGGTTATTCTTAACTCCTTCATTCACTGCTCTGCTGTAACTTTCAGAGCTTGGGAAGACAAAAATAAATGTGTGGGCAGCAAGATTATGGAGACTGACAAATGAGAAAGGGATTTTAGGCATCTTTGGTTCTTTCCATGTTGGCTGGATGAAGTCCAAGACAAGTATTTGAGGAAGAAGGGGAGCAGTCTCCCAGGAAAAGCAGATTTCAAGCTGTGTTCTGGCTTAGCTCCTGCAGACACTAACTCCTTTCTAGCAAATCTTTCCTTGATACTGTCAAATCCACACTGCTTTAAATGCCTAGGCACTAGTGAAGAATTGGTGCTTTGCTCAAAAAATCTTTAGTGGCCATCAACTTAACCTAAACTTCATCACCTTTGCTTTTAAGAACCTCCATGGTCTATAAAAAACAGTGAGAAAAACCAAAAGGAAGCTTGAATTGTCACCCAGCTTGGTTTAGGAAACCACAACAACAAAGGTTATGTTGAGGCTCTGCAACAAGCTGTGGAGGATGAGACCTCCCTGACACTGCCAAGCCCTTTGCAAATCCTCCTCCTAACACAGAGTTCATTGGATTTCAGGATTCTTCATAAAATCCTCCCCTACACACAGCTCTGCCTGTTCTCTTCAACAAGGTGATGTTTTTAATAATTAGCCCTATTGCTGATTTCTCTCTAATTCTTTCTTCCTCTTTGCTGGGCAGCCAGGTCTATGATGGCAACAGTTACCTGCTTTGTCAAGAAAACTGCTTTTCAATCTAGAATCCATATCTTTAGGGATTTTTTCCAACCGTTTTTCACGTTCTTGAAAATGTCCTTCTCTATTCTTGTCCTTTGCTGAAAAAGTCTCTTTGCCATTATCTCGTGTTCTGCTAAAATCTCTTCGAAGTGATTTAAATACGGGGCCCTGCTCAAAGGGGGAAGTGAGATCCTTCTGGATTGCATTCTGAACCTGAATTTCTTTTTCACTGTCCAGTTCATGATCTGGAACTCTCTTGCCCTCTTCCAGATGATCTTCATCATGAATTGCTGAAGAAAGAGTGTCTTTTGCAGTGAAATTCTGATCATCTTCGTTGTCACTCCCAACAACAGGTATGCCTGCAAGATCCCCAGAGTTCAGAAAATAATCATGATCATCACCCTGCAGTGAATTCTCAGCTCCTGCTCGGTTCGGTACTCCGTAAGACAAGCTGTCCAGGGCAGGTGCTAAGTTGTGCTCAGCGTCCTCAGACATCTCTGCATCCAGAATTTCACCACCTAGGGAGAAAAAAATCCCAGTGAACTGTCAGAAAATTGACCAATTTCATGTGTAACAAAGGAGAAGTGTGAATGTCCTAATCTGGCTGATGCTGTAATTCCTTGAATATTCTCAGCCTTTTATGCCAACATAACTGTGAAAACATTGCTGACACAGGAACGGTTCAGTCACCCTCACCACTCTGAAGCAGAAGCTGAACTGAGTAAAACTAACCAAAGAAAGAAAAAAATATTAATTTCCATTCACCTCACTTGTAGCACTTGTGGAGAAGGCAATGCAGAAGGGAATGAGCAGGAAGGGCTGGGATGAGGGCAAGACAGTCTTGTTCAGCAGCAATGACACTTCCAAGAAAGGCTTTGTGAAACTATGACATTAGAGAATAAATAGAAATACTTACATTTTTCTGTAATATCAAATACCGCATCAGATTTATCTTCAAACTGTAAAAAAGGAAAGCACTGTGTCATTGTCTTGGTCAGCTGCCACGTACTTTGCTAAAAAGTATCTGATCAAAACCAAGCAGAAGGATCACAACTCCTCCTCCTCCTTCCTTCTTTGCCTCAAGCAAATTTTTATGAATTAAGACTGTTACACCACTGAGAAGCCACACTAACCCTAATGAGTTCAGAATACATAGAAAAGGCACACAAGGAAAATTTAGAAACAGTGTTGCTCCCCAGAGGAGAGAGGAAAGGGAATGTCAATTCTCTCTACCTGGGATACCAGTACCAGGTCAAAGCCACAGATTCTGCCCTGCTACTCCACGAGCCTTCATTCCCTCTGAACATCATAAATAAAAACCAGGAGCTTGGGCAGCTCCCACTGCCATGGGCTGCACAGGCCCAAGGGTTTCACCTCTCTTAGAGGGAATTTTCCCCTTTCCAGGAACAGGGAAATGCAATGTTTAACTTCCCAACACAGAGAATGTCAGTGTGAGTGTAGGCACAGAAGATCCAGATGCTGAGTGCTGCACAAACATCTGTCTGCATTAAACATCCTCTGACAGATGTTGAAGTTGTTGGCATGCTTGGATGGTGCCTGGAGAAGGATAATTAAAGTTTCCTTCAGAATGTCCAACTCATTAGCAGCCTTCTTTTCTGCCCAAGAGATAACAGTTATTCATTTAAGCCCTCTCTCCTTTCTCTGCCTTGCCAGCTCTACACTTCTTTCCTGCTAGATCCTGCTCACACTGCAATTCTTAAGCCATCTTAGGGAAAGTAATGGGATTTGATAGCAAAGGGATGAGCCCTAATTTCATTTAACTCAAGTCATTTAGTTGATAAATCCAGTATTTCTCAGGATTGTGATGGGAGCTATCAGTTTGGTAGCAGGCAGCTCTAGGAAAGGATGACAACAGACTGTCCCAGAGGTCATTTGATGCCAAAACATCCTTTTCCAATACCACTTGAAGGTCTGCAAAGACAAGGTAGCTCCTTCAGCTTAACTGGACACACATGGAATAGTAAGGACACGTCCAGCATGGCATCAAGTCAGTTGGATACTGCACCAGAACTTTCTAGATTCTCTGAGCAGACACTTGAGGCTGGAAAAGTAAAAGAGAACCAAACCAAAACAAAAAAAGGATACAGTTCCACAAGGCTGATTCAAGTCTTCTCCATGTAATTATCTACAGGGAAAGAGTAAGGAAACACCTCCCAGGAAGGTTTGCAAGGCCTGAGCTCTGCTCCTGCTGTATGATCTCAGGAGTGTCTGGAAGATGGAAGTTTAATGTTGATCTAGAAGCCCATTAACAGTCAACTAAATTTACACAGGTGTAAAAGTAATCCCCATAAATACTGGATATACAAGCTGCTGAGGACAGGGACAGCAGGGCTGGGCTGCTTTTAGAGAAGAACATGGAAAGGAACTTGATGCCATTTGATAATAATATCAGAGCATGAAGTTTTTGGAGGCCAAAACAATAGCCCAGGTCCTTGACTCTATACTGACCCTTTTTTGATCCTTTTTTGCTTCCTGTCAGGAATTCTCTATCCTCTCCAAAAATGTCACAACAGAATTTGCTGGTAGGATGAAGGGAATTTTCAGTTGAGCTCTTCCTTTTCTCAGGGTAGATTTGTATCAAAGTCATTCTTTAACTCTTTTGAGACCCAAAGTACCTGGGGGGAAACATTCCGGGTTCTACACAACCCTGGCTGCCTTAGACACCCAAACCCCAGGTATTCCTTCTCCTCTTCTGGTGGTAACAAATCTTTTGGCAACAGCTGACAACCCCAGGAATGCTTGTATTACCATGGGATACATTTTGCAGTGTAGATCTATTTCACTGTTTCATTCAAAGAAACACTAACAGGCAAGTCAGCACAAGGGGCCACCTGCAAGAGCACGAGGGACTCCCAGAAACATTGTGGAGAAGCTGAAAAACATTTACAATCTACCTGGAAAGAACCCAAGCCACTTCCCAAACACAAGGTCATCCTAGGGAAAAAACCAACCCTGTTTTGTTTCTTCACTCATTATTGTGTGAGGATATGAAAAGAAGAGATCATCGTGGATGTCTTCTTCTTTCAAAAGGTTTTTGGGTACGGAGGAAGATCTGTGTCTGTGGTCAAAAGCTTTCCCTGGAAATATTTATAAACCTATTTATAAACCTATAAATTTATAAAATTCAATGTTTTAGGCTATGCCTTTAGGAACTCCAGCATCTGACAGTATCAGCAGCCTTATCTAAGCCACCATCTAGTTTCTGACTGTGAACAGCATCAGAACTCCCACATAGTGTAAATTTAAAGGGAGAAAACCAGGGAAAGTGTGGGGATCCTTGTGTGTGTGTACACATATGTATCTACACACACACAAATAAATATATATATATTTTCCCAACAAATTACTCATTCTATAACTGGACTGTCCCTGAAATTAGAGGGTTTTTTTTCCCCCAGCATTAATGTGGGGTATTCTCTCAGTTATACACTTTGAGTCCCTTCCCCAATGTCACTGCAGTCCTGTTTAATGCCACCTCAGGAGGAAATTTTGTGTACGACCAGTTACAAAAATGTATCACTTTAATAAATCATATACATTAGCTTTTAACTGGATTATGGTCTTCTATCACACAGAAATGTGAACAATAATGCCCAACTTACTATTTCTACATTATTCTATTACAATTCTGCAAGGCAATTCCCTCCCTCCAGTCCTCATGCTTCCTCCTTTCATCATTGTTAATTCCTTTTCTTTCTTCCACTCAGATTTTTTAAGATGAGAAGTTTTTAGTGAGAAGTGGAGCAAAAACACTTGAGGGGCAAACCTGGAACTGATGGTGTTTCCTCTGGGTCACTTTTGCCAGAATTAAGGAGAAAGGTACCTCAACACCCTGCATTAAGTCTTTGATAAAAGACTTTCCTACAAAAGGAAAGTCTCAGGAACAGAGTTTTCTGTTCAAATACTGAGGCTTCAACTCTTCAACTCAGTCCTCAAAACACACTGGCAGTTGTAAAACAAAACTCAATAATACAATATTCTAAACCACCTTCATTAAATCATCTCAGCAAATATTTGCCAGAGAACAATAATTCTTAGTGGTTTTAATCATTTAACTCCATAAGAGTTTAATACACAACAGTTTGAGTTTAGTATTAGTGAAATTCAACGTTTTAGGTTATGCCTTTCAAGTGACTGCCTCATTAGCTAGGACTGCACACAAAGTGGTGCTCTGCCTACTCAGGCTGTAAAAGACAAATAAATGAATGAATGAAATCAAACAAGAATACAGAAATGGTGACAAAACAATGAGGTATTTCTGAAAGCAATGTAACTTGCTTAAAAGTAAGTGCTCTATAAAAAGAGACAGCATTACTTTTATAAACAAAATAAAATTCCACCAGATATGTCACTGGTTTTTTATAGATGTACATGAGACAGAGGGAGCAGTGTCACAGCCTCAGCACCAACCTGCCTTTGCTGGGAGTGGAGGACAGAAGGACACACATTTACACTTCAATACAACATGCTAATCTGAAATAACTAAAAAGCTGATCCATACCTTCATGATGTTCAACATAGCCATGTCATCCATAAATCAAACAATTCATAGATTATTTTTGTGCAGTATAAAGAGAGAAGCTGCCTATGGCTACAGTATTGCTTTGTATGCAAAACAGAGAATTTCATTAGGAAATAAACAAAACAGTGTATCTACTTTACACACACAGAATGTCTTTCTGGTAAGCTTCTGAAGTTTGATCTTAGATTTTAACATACCCATAAGCAAACTGTGGAAAGGAAGCAGATGTTAAGAGAACTGCAATTAAAAATAGCCAGAAATTATTCTCAGTTTGCCTGTAGTTTCCTTGTCCCTCTATGCACAGCATAAGGGGACAAGAATTCATTGGATTCAGAATTCATTCAACTGACAAGACACCATTTGAAACCAAAAAAAACAATAAAAAAGGAATTGAAATTTCAATTGCGGTTCTTGAAGCAGGTGGGGTGAGCTCAGGAAGCATTCCCTGACCTTTTCCACGTGGCAGGGATGGCAGGCAGGGATGGAGACAGAGGTGCCAGGCAGGGATGCCAGGAAGGGATGGGAGGCAGGGATGGAGGCAGGGATGGCAGGGAGGGAGCAGCCAACCGCGCTGCACCTCTGGCACCGCTAAACTCCGCGGCACACGCGGAATTCCTCAGCGGGTCCCGCCGGAGCCGCTTCCCCCCGAACCACGGCCAGCCCTGCGGATTTGTACCTTCCGAGCACCTGGGGAGGGAGGAGACGGGGTAACAAAGAGCCAGGCTGCTGCACATACCTGCCACAGGAAAGGAAAGGCTGCGGCAGGAAGAGAACCTGCCGGGGTCACAGCCATAGAGCCGAGCGCGGCCGGGCCGGCAGAGCCCCCCCTAGCCGGCTCCGGGACCCCCGGCACCGCGGGGACAGCGCCCCCCTGCCCGGGGACGGGCTCCGAGTCCCTCTGGGGACAGCGACAGAGAGAACTCGGCACGGTGGGTGGCTCTGAGGCTTCCCTGAGCCGTGCTGAACACTCAGAAAGATTGTTCTTAATCTAGGCTGAGGGTAATGCAGTGGAGATGGTGATGGGAGTTTTTAAAGGCAAATCCCAAATGTAAAAAAAGCAGCATCTCCCAGCTGCTTGTGGCTCCCCACATTCTGTTCAAGAAATGCAGTTTTACCTTCCATCTCACTTACACATCTTCAATTTTTAAATGTCAGGACAGAAGATTTAGGTAATACAGTGATGGGAGTTTTTAAAGGCAAATCCCAAATGTAAAAAAGCAGGTGTTTCCCAGCTTGTGGCTCCCTACATTCTGTTCAAGAAATACAGTTTTACCTTCCATCTCACTAACACATCTTCAATTTTTAAGTGTCAGGACAGAAGATTTAGGACAGAAGATTTAGGTAATACAGTGGAGATGGTGATGGGAGTTTTTAAAGGCAAACCCCAAACATGTAAAAAAGCAGCATCTCCCAGCTGCTTGTGGCTCCCCACATTCTGTTCAAGAAATAGTTTTACCTTGTATCTCACACATCTTCAATTTTTAAGTGTCAGGACAGAAGATTTAGGTAATACAGTGATGGGAGTTTTTAAAGGCAAATCCCAAATGTAAAAAAAGCAGCATCTCCCAGCTGCTTGTGGCTCCCTACATTCTGTTCAAGAAATGCAGTTTTACCTTCCATCTCACACATCTTCAATTTTTAACTGTCAGGACAGAAGATTTAGGTAATACAGTGATGGGAGTTTTTAAAGGCAAATCCCAAATGTAAAAAAGCACGTGTTTCCCAGCTTGTGGTTCCTTACATTCTGTTCAAGAAATACAGTTTTACCTTCCATCTCACTTACACATTTTCAATTTTAAAGTATCAGAACAGAAGATTTAGGACAGAAGATTTAGGACAGAAGATCTAGGTAATATAGTGATGGAAGTTTTTAAAGGCAAACCCCAAACATGTAAAAAAGCAGGCATTTCCCAGCTGTTTGTGGCTCCCTACATTCCATTCAAGAAATATAGTTTTACCTTCCATCTCACACATCTTCAATTTTTAAGTGTCAGGACAGAAGATTTAGGCATGTGCTGCTCCCCTTTCATTTCTGTGTTTTGAGAATTCTGGATTATTCACCAGAAATCACAGGGAGCAGTTCAGCATGGAATTTTATCATCCCTTTCTCTCACCAGGCTTTTCTGACATTCCTGAGCTTTTGGAATGTTCACAGGCCAATTCCAAGCAAACTTTATAGTTTCCACACCTACCCAGAACACACACAGAACCTGCATACTGTTAGCAACAGGTATAGGGCCAAAATGAACTTGTCAAACACACAGAAGTTGCAGAGAGCCTTATTTTTTCTGGAATATTGCTGGGTTTAATCTATACCTACAAAAACCACAGGAGGATCCAAGCCCTTCTCCCATTCACACACAAAATCATGGATTTGAGAAAGAAGCAGCTCCACATGTGATGGTTTCACCTGGCAATCACAGGATCCCAGATTGGTTTAGGTTGGAAAGGACCTTAAAGATCATTTTGTTTCAAACCCTGCCATGGGAAGGGACACCTCCCACTGTCCCAGGTTGCTCCAAGTCCCATCCAACCTGGCCTTGGACACTTCCAGGAATGGGGACAGCCACAGCTTCTCTGGGCAACCTGTGCCAGGGATTCACAACCCTCAAAGGGAAGAATTTCTCCCTAATATTTGTTATTAACAACAAATTTCCTTGCAATGGTCTTTGCAAAGACACCAGATTTTGATGTGCTTTGAGCTTTTCAATTAAGAAACAAACACAAACCACATACAGCAAGCAAACAAACCAAGACATCCACAAGAAAGACTTTGTTTCCAAACAAAGAACTTCTTCCTTCAAAACCTCACCCCTGGCTCTGTGCTGAACTTCTCTGCTGCTGGTAAGACACAAACAATCACTAAGGCTGGGATTTTGGTTACACTGAGGCTGTAAATGAGCTGAAATAAAAATAATTCCAGTTTCTCACAGCATAAGGCAGGACAACTAAATGGAAATTACAAGGATATAAAAATGCCCAATATCAGAGCAGGGTCTGTGTCACAATATGTGTGTTTATGCTGTGATGCTCAGCAGTTCCTTACTCCCAACCAGGTGTTTCTGTTCAGTTACATATTTTAGCTTATTCCACAAGCAGGCCAGCACTGTCCAGATCACAAATGTGTGCTTTTGGCCAAAGCTTTCAAAAGTATGGTTAGTGAGAAGGTTATGTTCTGCAAAGCATGGAATCCCCTTAATTCCATTTAGCTCAGAAGCTGAACAGCTCATCAAGAGAGCCATCACTGTGTCCTTTAGGGAAAACCAGGCCATGGAATACAACCAAGAAGTGCCAAGGGTGACAATCCAGGGTGGAGCAGCAGCACTAGAACCTCAGGAAGATCTCTCCACTCAATGTCTCTTCCAGAAAGATGATTAACTCTGTTAGTAATTAGTTGCTACTAGCTACATTACTAATAGGATAAAAAAATAAACCCAACCCACTGTAAATTAATTTTTAAAGAGAGGGAACTGTTTGAACCTGAAGTTCTCTGCTCGTCATTACAATCTGTCCTCAATTAAGAAACCCACAAGGTGGTTTTGTGCACAAATTGGGGAAATTTACAACTGTAGCACTTTTTGCTTGACAAACCCAGCAGGATCATCTCCTGCCCAGCCTGGTTTGTGTTCCCAGCCCCACTCTGGTGCCTGGGCTCAGCTCCATCAGGTACTGCAAGTCCTCTCCCTTCTTCTAAGAGTTCAGTGCCAACAGCAATTGATGGTGCAAATGGGAGAGCCTGGATGTACATCCAATTCTATTTCAGTGTTTCTGCCCTTAAAGAGACAAAATATCCACTTCATTCTTCAAAGTACCTTCCTAATTCTGGCTTCCTTTTTGCCTTTTCCATGATTAAACACAACAAAATCCTGTTAATAGCCTGCATTAACTGTACTTCATAAAGCTTTCTGAGCAAACAGCACCATATAAAGATGAATTTCAATGCAGATGAAATCTTTTCATGTACTTTCAAGTCTTTTAAGAAATATCAAGACTTGCACAAATACACAAATAAGTTATTAAAAATATAATAATAAAAAAATGAAGTACTCCAAAATGCCTCCTGTGGGAATAACTCTGTATAGTTGTGCTAATTCTGCTTCCAGTTCTCACCTAAATTTAGACAACTAAACATCAGTTTATTAGGCTAATGATTCAGATTTCCTCTCTTTCCAAAGGAAATTAAAGAATTCTGGCAGCAGTAATTTATCCTGCCCTGGGACTGTGGACCAGCTATCAAAAGGGAAAAGGACCAAATGTAGAATTAAAGTCTTGGCTTTGTCACCAAAAATCTGATGTGTTAAACTTTGGTTATGACAATTGCTCATCACACTTTTTTTACTAAAAAATTCAAAGGCATTAGACACAACACACTTTAAAACAATCTAATGTAGAGGTAACCCCTATAATACTTCCAGCTACTCTTAAAATTAAACAAATTTATCTAAAACAGTAGAAAATGCAGTAACCAAAATTAAATACATTACCATCATTCTTCAATCAGTATTTGCAGAAAGGACAGATACATCACATAATTTTTTGATAGAAATCAGTTTGGTAAAGCAAGTTACAGTCTCTTAAACTTTTTATTTCCCTTGGAATTTCTGAGGAGCACTTCCAGAGGAAGAGAGAATGGCACTACAGGCAGAAAACAGGCTAAGAGGGAGGACACTGCAAGCACACCAATCCTGCTGAGATGTCCTCAATGAAACATACTCTGCTGCAGAAACCTTCTTTTGAAGAGTTCAGAGGATGCCAGAGAACAAGTGTTACAAGCAACAGCACAAGTGAGGTCCAAGAGCTCTTAGGCCTTTACCACACTCATGGAATGGATGATGGAAATCATCTGAACTGAGCCAGCATTGACAGAAAACCTTGGAGTTTGTGAGAGAAAACTTCCTGTAAGACTAGGGAAAGGCATTCTGGAAGGAATGATGGGGTACAAGTCATCAGTCATGGAATCACAGGATGGTTTGGGTTGGAAGGGACCCTAAAAACCACCCAGTTCCAATCCCTAATGAGAGAAGAGTTGAGATAACCACTTCAAGAACATTGTGAGTGATTTCAGAATTAAATTCCACAATACTAAAGATGCAAAAGGCCTTGGATTGGGCACAAAGAGCTGACTTTAATTTCTGTATTTTACACAATGAGAAAAGTCTTAACCTAAATGCCTGGGATCTATTATGCTCATTTTTAGAAAGAGAATTCAAAGATTATGACACTAAAAGATCCTTTGAGAGGTGTACAAGCCTTGACAGACAAACATTTTCATCATCTTTCTACCATTCAGGAGTAATTAGGCAACAAAACTTTCTAAATAAGATGATCTCCTTCAATTTTTAATTACAGTCATGCAAAATTAAAAATCTTTTGCAAACATCTGTTTTATTAATGTGGACACCCAAGTGTTCACCTGTTCACACCACATTAATTTCCAACAGTCCAAGTGTCAAATTTCAGTAGAGCCCAAACTGTCTTGCCTGGTCCAAGGGGTTATCAACAACTGTTGTAAATAAATGAACATTCCAGTCAAAACAATAAACTGTTCAAAACAATGATATTATACACAAATTAAAGTTGAATTGCCAAAAATATTTTTATAAACTACATAAAAAACATACTAGCAGATATCTTTCAAGTTAATATTGATCTTAAGAAGTAAATGTTTTCCTTAGCATACACAACAGTCTGATTCAGAGCAGAAATTAATCTGCTTTAAAACAATTTAGCCATAAAACTTTACCAAAACCTATTAAAATCAAATTAGATAAACTTCTGTCTGTCTTAGACTGGCAAAAATTTTATTCTTTAGTTTGTTGCTCATTCATGGAGTGAGTTAAAAGATGGTGACTGCTTATCCATGGGATTTGCAACATGCCAGTTTCAGAGTATGTGCTTCTGGAATAATGGCAGAGATTCTAATACTGAAAAGAACAATTCTGAAAACACCACCAACTGCTAAGCTTCTGTCTGAAGAAATCATTAAATCACTCTTTATTTTCTCCACACAAAGGAAAATAATTTTTACAAGAAATGCTTGTTATGCCTTAGGCACAAGACTTGGAAGAATCAAAAACCAAGAATCAAAAACCTCCTGTAGAATGGGAACTGGGCCACTGTGGGGAAGAGAACTGAGATATGCAGCTCTTCCATGACCTCATTAATTATTAGGAGACCTCTGTGTGCTGGATTTACAGTTTGCTCACCTCACTCCTCACAGGCTCCACCAGCCTTGGGAGCAGCCCAGGATTCACTTCTCCCCACGTTCCTCAAGAACATCTTGTGGCAAAAGCAGCTTTGGGACGATGCCTCACAAGGCAAGTTGTGTTTCCTCTTTCCTAATTTACTTGCCCAGGGCAACACCACTTTCCTGGATCATTCCTTTTACTGAAGTCCTCTGCTTCAGCAGGAGCAGAGAACATTGTCAATGCCAACAGCATGGGAAGCTTTCCATAACCTGCAGGGACACATGGAGCAGTAACTGATGGAGACTTCCACACTTGGCACCCAGGGAATAATTAGCCAATGGAGAGAGAAATGATTTTTCCCAAGGCCAATGAAGATGATATTGACCAGATGATAAATTTGTTATTCCTCCGTGGGTAATTGACAAGCTTGGGAAGAAAAAAGGCAACGTTCTCTTTCTCTGCATGGAGCACCAAGTTACTCTACAGGTAAAAGGAGCATGTCAAGGCAGTGAGAATGAAGAAACCAGAGACACCAGCACAGACTGCACAGCCTCTGAGCAACCTGCTCCAACACTTGACTGTCCTCACGGTGTACAAGTGTCTCCTTATGTCCACTAACATTTCAATCACTGGCAATGAAGTTTAATTCAAGATTTCTCAAGTTACTGTCCTACATGCAGCTATTTCCCTTCACACTTCTTGCAGCTAGCCAAGATCTGATTCCCCCCAAAGACCTGCACGTTTATGTACTCTGTGAGCAATTCCACAAAATTCCTGGGCCTGTAAGTGAAGTGTTTGAAAGACACAGGTTTAAGAAACTCAGAGATGATGTTCACTCCCTAACTGCAGAGTAGTCAGACATCTACACAACTCACTCAAGCGAGACCCTAAGAGGTCATGCTCTCTGGTAACAATTAGTTTCAATGTTTATCAACAATTACTTTCACAAGTTTCAAGTCCCCTGATACAAATTCAGCAATTAAACTTCACGCCCATGCACCAATGGAAAACTTGAGCCTCTGCTCTTGTCCTTCCCAAGGCTGGAGAATGGGAAAGCTTCTTCATCTTTGGGGAAAGGGAACTGGACAGCTCAGTCTTGCAGTGGGCTCTTGATTCTTCCACACAAGCAGAAACATGATTGAAACCTCATTCCTGGCAAAAAGCTTTCAACTAAATGCTACACGTATACAGGAAAGAGGACTGGACTCACGGCAAGATTATTTTCAGCACTGCTTAAAACATTCACCCACAGTTCCTTCACAGCTACAAAGTGTTGGCCACAAAGAACCTTCCACTGGTTTAAGAGATGAAGTAGTTCTTAAGTAAAGCTGCGCTTGATCATCTTGAAGGTGTTTTCCAAGCTTCATGATTCTATGATACCAAATAGATGAGAATGGACAGAGTGCTTACAGACCAAGAGATGACAATGATGGCCCAAGCTGTGACAACGAAGGACCAAGAGCTGGGATGTTCATGGCTAAAGGTACTGGCACAAGGGTTACAGCCAAGTCCTGGAAGGGGCATGGCCAACACAAGTCACACAAGGGTTGCAGCTAAATCCTGGGATGGCCATGGCTAACAGAAGCCATTCAATGCTTACAGCCTGAGCATCCAAAAGAACTGGATGGTGCTGCCATCTTGACTCACTCTGGCCTGACATGGACAACTGGAATTAAGAGGAGCAGCAAGGACATCGTGCTTTAAACAAGGAGACGGACGGTGACGACAGCTCCTGCTTAGCTGCAAGTTTATTATTTAAGTGATGCCAAGACGCTCGTGGCGGTGATGCTCGGGCACTGCCCCGGGGGAGAGGAAGCTCAAGGGCCCCGAGGGGCAGCGCTGCTGGCCTGCGGCCGGGCAGCTCGTGCGGCTCGGTGCCCCTGGGACCCCCGGCGGGGCCGCGCCTCGCCCGCCGCATCCCGCCCCGGCCCGCGCCCCCCGCGCCCCCCACTCACCCTGCCGCGGGGGCCGGGCCCCTCCTCCTTGGCCTCCGCCATGTTGCGCCCCCCCTCAGCTGTCCCAGCCCGGGGCGAGGGGCCGGGGGTCACTCCCTCTCAGCCTCCCCCGCGCTCCGGGGGGCGGCGGCTCCGGGGGGCTCCGCGCTGCGGCGGGCGGGGCTGAGGGGGGGCCCGGCGGCTCCCCGAGGGCGGCGGGGGTGGGCTCGGACCCGCCAGGCCGCGGCCGCTGCTCCCGGAGCTGCCCCGACCAGCCCAGCGCGGGGCCGCTCCGCGCATGCGCCGCACGCCTGCGCGCGCCCGCGCCTGCGCGGCGGGGGCTCGGCGGGGCCGCGGGGTCGGGGGTGCCCTGAGGCGGGGTGGGGGGGGGGACGCTCCGGGATCCCGCGGCGGGAGCGGCTCGGAGGCTCCGCCGCCCTCACGGCGCTGCCGACGGCGACGCGGGGACGGCCACCTCGTGGCGAGGCTGCCGAGGCTGTCGCGTTGGCCGCAGGTGGTCGGTGGGCTCCTGGGGTGAGGGCCCGGCCAGGCCACAGCGCCGCCCTCACGGCGCCCACCTCACCTGTCCTGCCTATTGTACCTCTGCTGCGTCATGCGTGAATGAATTCATTTTGAATTAAGTAATTTTTAACCTGAGTTTAATTTAATTTTGTTGGTATTGTTGCAAAACGTGGAATACGTATTTTCTTAAGGATGTTCTGTGATGTTTGATGCCTCGTCAGCAAGGAGGGAGGTCTAATCCGTGGAACAAATACCAGCTCAAAAGATCTAAGCCATGTCCAGATGTTTTATTGTTGGTAGAGTTGCCTTGTTAAGCGTTAGGCCTGGACATATTTCATTATCTCAGACCTTGAGGGAGTTTAACAAAGCCTGGGGAGAGGGATGTGCCAGTGCTGGTGGCCACAGGAAATGCACCATTGACGGGCCACAAAGACACCTGGCAGGACTGCGAGATGAGGAACAGCTAAAAAACCCAACCTGGCAATTGTCTGAATCAACTGCAGCTGGGTGAGGGGTAATTGTGGCAGAGGGAGATCACCACAGCCAACCCATGGACCACTGACCCAAGAAACCACCAGCCCAAAAGAAAGAAACACTGAGCATGGCACTAATTAGCATGAATAGCAAGAGAATCATTACCCAGTGGAACACTAATTAAAGAGAACTATGTAACACATAGGCAATGAACGCTGATGGCCTATTAAGAAAACCTTTGAAACATATGTGAGGTTCAGATTATTGAGGGTTTTTTATTGTGAGCAATGTTGGACGTTGCCAGCACCCAGAAGTTGGTAAAGACAATGCGTTCTTGTCTCTTTAATAATTAAATAATCTATCTGCTAATTAAAACTTGGTCTTAAAGGAAATCTCCACTTCCCAGTTTATCTGATTTGCACAATTGTAGACTGGTGCTGAGCTGCAGCTGCATTTCAGTGGTGACTGAAGTGATCCTTATATAAACACTGTCCTTCAGCTGGCCTGAAATGTTGGATGCAGAATATTGGGATTCGTTTAGGAAATCCTGTCAGGTCTCTCTCAGAAATCATGGCATTCCAAGTACAGAGAGATAATTAATGTGATAATTTAATAATTAATGCTTTTCACTTATGCAATAATCCTCATTCTCAAGTCTAAATTAAAATAATCCTTATCCTGAAGTCTAAAATAATTACCGTTGATGAGTTGTTTTGTGAAATTTCTCAAAAAATTTGTTTTTTTAATGGCAAAAGATGTTATATGTGAGCTGTGAGACTAATAAGAAATTTTATAGTAATTAAAAAAAATTAAAAATCCTTTTCTTTTAGCTATCTAATTAAAAATTTAGATAGCTCCAAAGAAAATAATGAATATTTAAATATTTTTTCAATGGGGACAAAATACAATAACATTAAAAAATTAATAGGGATTTGTATTTAATTTTTTTAAGAGTTAGAAATTCTAATACTGTCTCAATATCAATATAGGGCTGCACATATCAGGGTTCCCCAGGTGTTTTGCACAAAAGCCCACTGTGACCACAGAGGTGTCCCAAAAGCATGGGAGTCACAGCACAGATTGTGGACCAGCTGAAAATGCACAGATTTCTCAATAGGATTTTCTAGGAAGACAGAAAATAGAGAAATAAATTTACTACATAATAAATATAATAAAGAATAAATATTTATTAACTTAACAAAAATGCTGAGAAATTCAAGTATGAGGAAGACCT
Source organism: Loriotus luctuosus (assembly GCA_035582745.1). Taxonomy (NCBI): domain Eukaryota; kingdom Metazoa; phylum Chordata; class Aves; order Passeriformes; family Thraupidae; genus Loriotus; species Loriotus luctuosus. The sequence goes on from JAWWEY010000085.1 coordinate 3,833,652, forward strand.
TAAAAGTTTGAGTTTGGTTTAGGAATTAAGATACTTAGGAAAATAAACTTGCTTTTTCTTTTTGCCCTCTGCTTTCTGAGGCTTTGCAAAGGTTGCCTTCATGTTTTCAGGCTGAAGTTCAGAAATTGTGGGTGTTTTTGTGTTGACTAAACCTCTTTTTTCTTGTCATCCTAGTGCCAAATGAGGTTGAGGAAGCTCAACCACTCAGGATAACCTCAAATACCACGAGAACTCGACAAAACTACTGTAACTTCTTGGGGCTACATTGTAAGTTTCCAAAGTATGGTATAAAATGAACTTGTTCAAGCCTTTTAATGGGAACAGGCATCTTTGTGCCATTGTGGGATTCTCCTAAGGAACCAGGAGAGTGATGGAACTTTGAACATGCAACATAAAATGCTTTCAGACCACTGTACAGAGTATTCTGTGAGAAATAGATCCTGTCACTACAACAGGTGATAAATCAGCCATGTGCTGCTGAAAATCTCTGCCTGCTGCAGGTTTGCTGAGGGTGCACAGTGGACAAATGAGGAGCCACCATTTAAAGCCAGATCAACCCTGGTGTGGGCTGAGACATCCAAACCCATTCTCTGTAGGGTGTTGGAACCAGAGCAGGACATTCCTCTGCTTCTTCAGACTCTTGACTCTTGGCTGTTGTTGGCCCAGCTTTGGGAAGACCTGGCTGTGGCCTTCCAGTGCCTGAAGGGGACCACAGGAAAGATGGAGAGAGGCTGTTTCCAAGGCCTGGAGTGTCAGGACAAGGGGAAATAGCTCCCCACTGCCAGAGGGCAGGGTTAGATGGGACATTTGGAAGGAATTGTTCCCTGTGAAGGAACAGGGGGCCCTGTGTGTTCAAAGGAGGCCCTGGCACAGGGTGCCCAGAGAAGCTGTGGCTGCCCCTGGATCCCTGGAAGTGGCCAAGGTCAGGTTGGATGGGGCTTGGAGCAACCTGGGATAGTGGAAGATGTTTGGAACAAGATGATCTTTAAGGTCCCTTCCAACCCAAACCATTCCATGATTCTGTAGGAACTGTCTGTGCACTAATGTGGCTAAAAAAGACACTGCAGAATACGTAGATAACGTTCTGATGACTCCTGCAGAACAGACCAAGATAAATGCCTGGATAAGGCAGGGAAATGATAAGATTGTTCCACACTATTGTTTTTGAATTGCTTTTTAATTCACCCCTGGAGTGCCTATATTCCAATCTGCTGCACAATCCTGAGTGAGACTATTCCTCTTTAAACCAGTGACATTTAAAAAGGAACCACAAAACCCCCTCCACACGCAGGCTGCAGTTCAGTGAACTGGATGAATGATCTTTGCACATCCCCACGGGCATGCACAGCTGAATATAGATCACCCAGAAAACCTGCCAGCTGTACAGAGTGGGGCTGGCCACTCCTACAAACCTGCCAGCCTCGTGGGTTGGGGCTGGGCACTCCTGCTTCTGCTCCAGCACAGGGTCTGCAGAGAATTCCAGCTGCAGGTGGAACAGCCCTGCTGTGTGTTTCAGGCCAAACATGAATTAATAACAACAAATAATCTTGTTTCCTTTCCAGTGAGCATCCAAATAGGACAGCTTTGGGAGATGGGTGGAGGAAAACATGGCTGTTGCTGATGTTGTACCCACAAAGAATCATGAAATGGTTAAGCTTGGAAAAGACCTCTAAGATCATCAAATCCAACCATCAGCACAGCACCACCACATTCACTGGACTGAAAAGGAATGTGGAAATGAGCAGCCAGTGGCCTTTTCTTTCCCAGGGATGGGCAAAACTGTGGACACCTCTTAATTTTAGGTGCCCTCATACTGCAGACTCTTCTGAAGCAGGGCTGTAATGCTGTAAGAAAATACAGGAATATTTCAGGGGAAAAACCAATTGCAGTGGTGTCTCCTCTTGAGCCCTGAGCAGAGAGGAGAGACCCGGGGACAGTGAGGATGTGAGTTTGTGTCCCAGCTCAGGGGCTGCTCTGGTTTGTCCCTCCACGTGCTGGGTGGGATTTGCGTTTCCCTGGCGCTGGTGATGTCAGGAGCTGCCAGGACAAAGGGGAACAGGAGGCTTGGAAACAACAAGGATCAAGGGAAGAGAAAAGCCAAGTTTTAAAAAGCAAACGCTTAGTCATAGAGGCACAGACGCAGGAGGGCTGGCAGGGGCCCATTTCCATCCTGAAACTCCCCCTCATTCCCAGACTTGCTCTGGCTGTGTTTGCTGTTAACATCCCCTTCCCCCACCACCCACAGATATCTGAAGGAGCAGCCGTTGAAAAAGGAAAAAAAAAAAAGGCAGTTGCCTTGCTCTGCCTGCAGGAGAAATGTCAGGAAGTGTCTGGTGGTGGGTGGGATGAAAGGAGGAAGCTGAACTCTAAAGAGAATATTCTAGCTCTGCTCGTACAAACAAATGCCCCTCTGTATTCTGTTTGATAGGAACATCCAGGAGCAGGTCCTCCTGCGTGCAGGAGTGTGGAGTAACTTACACACCTCTGAGTGATTTATTTGTACATGCTGCATTACCCCCAGCACTCCATGGACTGGAGGGGAAAAGATGGAAACAGCTCGGGAAAAGCACAAGCATCATCAATAATTAATAATGCCTTTTTTATAATAGGAATGATCCAATATTAATTATGAAGTTAATTTCTGTTTGGATAGCTTGTGCATGTGTATGAAATTTGGACCAGGATTTAAGTTCAGTGCAATCATGCTTTTATTCTAATTACAATAATTATAAATCTATTTTGCATTCTCTTTTTAAGTCTCAATAACACAGGCTTTTGTTTCCAAACATGCCAGACAGCAGTTTTTGCACACCAAATATGGCAGCTCTCAGCTCCCCAAAGTGAATCTGGTTATAAATAAAAAAGAAATTGTTTTTCTTCATTGTCAGTGTGCAAATGTGAAAATAAGCCCAGAACATGGGTCAAGATAAATAGTTTGGATTTCTAAAGTCACAGAGTCAACAGGGAGGAAAGAACTTAATTGCACACATCATGAAATATTTAAACAGACAGTGACCAACGTGCAGATGTGGGATGCAGACTTTTATAGCTAATTCTGTGTTACAAACAGCTGATGCTGCTCTGCATCAGGGACTCTGAATCTTTCTTACTCTAGAGCCTTAAAAATTGTCAGTGCACCATTTTGAAGCTTTTTTTCTTTTTGTACTGACAGAGAACTGAGTTTCTTATTTATCTGTAGACCACCACCCTCATGGGACATGGGTGCATCTCATCCACAGCAGACTGGTGGATGGAGGTTGCCATAAGAGCAAGTAGAAAATTTGTCTTTGTTGCACTTGTTTTCTTATACAGTCATTATCTATTTTCCAGCTGTATTCATGCCTTTCTTGTGCTACCAGGACACTTATTGGAAAGTTTTTCTAATGGAAATCCAGTTTATGGTAACAGAAGTTTTGTAGCAGGTTCATGGCAGATTCTTTTATTGAAGCAAGAGAAAGGAAATGTGAGTTTTCTCTTTGCTTTTAGGTCTTTTATTTTGTTTTTCTATGTGCTTTTGTCTCCCTGCAGAAAATCAAACTCCCACCCCAAGTAGCAGTGGGAGAGCTCATGCTGGCACCAAGATCACCCTGTGAGCCCCCAGAGTAAACGGGGTGAGATCAGTAAAACCTTCACAAGACATCTCAGATTGCTTGCAGGCTCTGCTAGCCATCATGTCACTGTGATGTTTAGATCTTATTATTTGCCATAATAAGATGCCAAAAGTAATTTTCAAAAAAGGGAACTGTTAGACTTTTGCAAAGTCCGATTGTGCTCAAGGTCTGGGATAGGTGTCAGGTTGTCAGAGCAGTCATCCCCTGGGAAGTCTCTTCAAGTGCCTGCTGCTACAGCAGGATTAATTTTATCTTTGTCTTCTCAGAGCCACTGAAGAATGACATGAATAACCTCTGGAGTTCTTTGGCCATTTGTGTTGTCTTGAATCTTTATTGGCAATTACTGCCCACTCACAAAGTCTGGTTGCTGCTTTTTAATATCATCCTGAATTCATGCTGTGACTACATGACTTTTTCCAAAGGCAGAATAAAACTGTTTATTTTAAACTTTCCACCATTTTTGTGTTATGAAGAAAAAAAAGGTTTTGATTTTCTGTTTCATCTTTTGTGTTTGTCTTTTGGAAATAGCAGTGTATTAAAAAAATAATTATAGAGAAGACATTGCCAGTCTTCAGATTTTTGAGAAAGTCATGGCAGCCTTATGAAGCACAGCACTGTGAGTTTACTCCCTTCTGCCCCACTGACATTCCATGCATAGCCAAACATGAACCAGAGCTCAGCTCAGAACTGCTGGGATTTTGCAGAGTTGTTGTATCTGTTTCCCTGCTTGTGTCTGTGAGATAGAAGAACAGAATTCTCTGTAACACTTACATCCCATTCTTGCCACATATTTATTGTCACAGAATCCCACACTGGTTTGGGTTGGAAGGGACCTTAAAACCCACCCAGTTCACCCCCTGCCATGGCAGGGACACCTTCCACTATCCCAGGTTGCTCCAAGCCCTGTCCAGCCTGTCTTTGGACACTTCCAGGGATCCAGAGGCAACCACAACTTCTCTGGGCAGCCTGTGCCCACCCTCCCAAGGGAGAATTTCTTCCATATACCAAGCCTAAATTTCCCCTCTTCAGTGGGAAGCCATTCCTTGTCCTGTCACTCCAGTTTCTGATGCAGAGTCCCTCTCCAGCTTTCCTGGAGGCCCCTGCAGATCCTGGAAGATGCTGTGGGGTCTCCAAACAACCTTCCATTCTCCAGCTGAACAGCCCCAGCTCTCCCAGGCTGTCTCCATAGGGAAGTGCTCCAGCCCTTTATTAAATTCACATCTCTCTGGACTTGCTCCAACAGTTCATGTTCCCTTTATTTTGGGGGCACCAGAACTGGATGCAGTATTCCCAGGCAGTCTGAAAGAATCCCCTTCCTCAGCCTGGCCTCACTTCTTTGGCTGCAGCCAGGGCACAGCTGGATTTCTGGGCTGCATCTAAAGGACCCTGGCCCGTAGGCGACAAAATATGACAGAGTTTTAAATTCTCTTTATCAAAAAAAACCAACCAAAATTAAATTCTTTCTAGTAGAAAACCACAGAAGATTAAATTCTCTTAATAGATGGCATGCATACTGTTAACTGTAGGGCAGTGGGATAAATTCTAGTTATGTCTATCTCATTTCTCTCCACAGCTCAAGGACATGTCTGGATTGACAGCTTTGTGCTGAGTGTTCCTGCAAGGCACTGAGCATCCTTAACTCCAATTAACATCACTGGGAATGGAGGGCACCTGGAGCCTCTCTGAAGACAGTCTTGGCACGCTCAGCTGTCCAAGGATCACTCTGGGATCACCCACTGACACAGCAGCTACTGCTGAGAGAGGAGACACAGGCAGCAAGAGGAGGGAAAGACCACTTTATCCAGATTGTGTGATCTCATCAAGTCACTGAATTTCCCAACCTCAGAGATCTTTGTTTTTAAGCCTATAGGCATATTTGTGATGGTATAGAGGAAAAACCTCTTGGAGAGCAGATTTAATCCGTGCTCAAGGAGAGGTGGAAACAGCCCTGGAGGGAGAGGAGAGCCCTCATCACTGAGTGCCAAGGAAAGTTGCTGTGAGCTGAAGAGCCTCTGCAGCAGCTCTTGGCCACTCCTGCAATCCTGCCTCAGCTTCAGATACCAGGTGATGTTGTTGGCATTTTGCTTCCTCCTTTATTCTATCAAAGGTCACTTCATGACACTGTGGTGAGCCCCAGAATGATGAAATGTTCTGCAGGAATCCCTGTTCTTCCAGGCAGGTTTATCCCAGTGCCCCACAGACTCTGTTTAGGAAAGCCTGCAGCAGGGCAAGGACTCTACCCTGCACCTTCTGGGTGCCTCCCTGCTCTGCACTCCCTTCCCACTCCTCCCTTTGCTTCCTGATTCTTTAAATTCCTGAGCACCTCTAGATCTGGGACATACTGGAATTTGTGCACACAGCCCTTGAACTGTTTTCTTCTGGGTCAAAATTTTCCAGGGAATGCCCAGGGAGTGCAGACATCTCCTCACAGCATTTAATTGCTTCTTCAGTAGGAAGGGATGTTAGTGGGATTTGTGTTTGTTTGTACTTGGGACACTTACAGAACCTCATGGGGTAATTATTCCTAATTAGCAACTTGGACACACGCTGCTCCTTCCTCCTACAATCTGCAATTAATAATACAGACATAATTCAGATTTCTCCTTGCCAGTCTTGTGTTTATGTTTATAACAAGAGGAAACAGTTTAGGGGAAAAAAATGTATCTAAATCAATAACCTGCTGAGCTCCACACAGGGATTACCTGAGGATTATCCTGTGCTCGTGGCAGCTGAGACATTCAGAACTTTGGGCACCTCTGTGTCAGCCTGATTCTCTGTCATATTCCTCTAAGGTCTTTTCCTCATTAGTCACAGACTGCTTCTTACCATGGTTTAATTCAATTTTTAGATCAGTTGTACAGTATGAAAAATCCTCAGAATTAGTAACACTAGTGTTATTTTAAAATAGATTAATATTTAGAGGGTGAGAAAGGTCTGGAGTTCTTCCTTTTTTGCTTCTCTCAATGGCCCCTATTAAACTGAACTAATGTATGTGTGCACTGAACATCCCAATGAAAAGATCAATGTTAGGATGGAGAAATACTTCAACTCTTACCCTAGGTGTCACAGGACATGTCCAGTCTCAGATATATTTGTTTACAGTGGAACATACTGGGGAGAACATCCCAAGCTTTTTTCCTCAGTGTCTGTTTTTATACAAAACCAGCCAGCTGAACACTTACAAAGCAGGTCTCTGTTACCAGAGGTTGTTTTTACTTCAAGTCCTGCTCAGGAATTAGTTTTTCTCTGATTTGAAGACCAGGATAAACATTCATATTGCAGCTGCAGAACATGGACTCTTACCCGGGCCTCTACTAGATCTGGAGAAATTCAAATCCACTTTGCAGACTTCAGATAAATTCTACAGATTCTTGTATAGATTTTTCATAGAGTCATAGGATCACAGAATATCTTGAGTTGGAAGAGACCCAGAGGGATCATCGAGTCCAACTCCTGGTCCTGGCCAGACACTCCATCAATCCCCCCTTGGTCCTGTCCCTGGTCACACAGAGCAGAGATCTGAGCTGCCCCTCCCTTTTTCTGTTCTGATCTTCATTCTGCAGATTTTTGTAGAATTAGGAGAAGAATTATACTCTTTATTTATTTTGAGAAATAATAAAAATTAGTAGCTCCCAAAAATACAGTTCACTTATACCTAAGACACAACACAGGCAAACTCAACCCTTTTCCACTCAATATTATTTGTTTCCTGAAGAGACAGAACCAGATGTGACAGCAAGGCGATGCCAGTTGTTAGTTTGTGATAAGAGCCAATCCCAAATTTGTTCTTGCAGTGATTTAACCTCTGAGACACCTCGTGGTGGAAACACTCACTGCTGGCAGCAGGGCCACAGCCAGAATCCATTTTAAAACAACCTGGAGTTTCCATCCTGCAGTGCTTGGAAGTGGCTGAAGTCCCCCAGGCAGTATAACACTGATCTGGGGCCAGAATCAATCTGTGGCTCCTCTTTTATTTAAAATATATAAAGCCACAGAGGCATTTATTTTGTTGCTCTCCTGTAAGGAAAAGCTGGGAGAATTGGGATTGTTCAGCTGGCAGAAAAGACTTTGGGAAGATCTAATTCTTTCCAGTGCCTGAAGGAGCTTACAGGAAAGATGGAGAGAGACAATTTACAAAGGAAAAGGGAAATGGCTTCCTACTGCCAGAGGGCAGGGATGGATGGGATTTTGGGAAGAAATTGTTCCCTGTGAGGGTGGGGAGACCCTGACACAGGGTGCCCAGAGAAGCTGGGCTGCCCCTGGATCCCTAGAAGTGTCCAAGGCCAGGTTGGATGGGGCTGGAGCAACTTGAGAGAGTCAAAGGTGTCCCAGCCCATGGCAGGGTTTGGAACAAGATGATCTTTATGGTCCCTTCCAACCCAAACTACTCTGGGATTCTGTGATTCAATGAAGGATGAAACTGACCTTTGACTTCCCCAGGGTATCAGAAATATTCATGCAATTGATGATGCTTTACCACAGCACTGCCACAGTTCAGGTCTGTGAAATTAACGTGGGACTTCCTCTTGGGTTTCACACGGGGTTTGATTTTTTTAATTTCAGACCTGAAACTGAATGTGAAACATTCCTGGGAACTTGAGAGGGGGATGGACGGAAACACTGCTGAAGGGAAGGTATAAAAATGGCACTGCTGAAAGCAGGCACACTAAAGAGCTGCAATGTGCTTTTGGCCTGTTTTCTGTAATGGAACATGGAATGTCGGGACAGTAACTACCACGGTCTTGGTACAGCTGCTTTATTTTTCACCTCACAACGCACCGTGGACATTTTGGGCGGCTGGCATCGCTTTTTGTTCGCATCAAGCTCTGTCCTGCTTTCCTAGGGCGTCTGGAAAGTAACTGCGGATCGCTGTTCCCAAATCAGAGCTCTTTTAGGTGCTTCCCTGCCCGACTTTTCACACAAAACACTGAACGTGACTCCCCATGTTGGCGCCGGGGTCCCACTACCACCTTGATTGAGTTTCAAAGCAGAAGCGAAGGCTCCGGCCGCGCTGAAGTCGAGAACTGTAATTTAAAATACGTTCATTTGACATTTTTCCAGCCGCAGCCAGGGTTGAGTGCGCCCTGCGGCGCCGCGCAGCCGGGCCCGGGCCGCGCCTCCGCCTGACTGACAGCAGAGCCAGCCAATCACGAGCCGCGCTCCCGCCGTGACTGCACCTCCCGCCGCTCAAACTGCCCAATCAGCACGCGGGGGGTTAACGGACAGGCCCGTGCCAACGTCGGCGGTCAAACGCGCCAATGGACATAGGGGAGGCTCGTTACCAATGAGATCAAAGAGTTAGCTGAGTTGCGACACGCTATTGGTGACTTTGCTTGTCAGTCACCGCCGCCGGTGCCGGTGGTTGGCTGGTGGGGAGGAGGGGGGCTTCCGGGGGCGGGCATACTATATTAGGGGCGGACAAAGGCGGCGGCGAGGCCGTGCAGCTCACCGCCATTTTGCGCAGCGGGCGCTGAGCAGTAGCAGCCGCCGCGGCCGGAGCTCTCTTCTCATCTCCGCCTCCTCCCTCCGCTACACCATGTCGCGGGATCGCTTCCGTAGCCGTGGCGGCGGTGGCGGCGGCTTTCACCGGCGTGGCGGCGGTGGAGGACGCGGCGGTCCCAACCACGATTTCCGCTCGCCGCCACCCGGCATGGGCATGGGACAGAACCGCGGCCCGATGGCGGGCGGCCCGCAAGGCCCGGGCGGTCCGCCGGGAGGAGGCCCGAAGCCCGAACCGCCGAAGCCGCCCACGTCGACCTCTGCTCCGCCTTCTTCATCCTCCTCAGCCTCCGCCACCACGGCGGGACCCACCGGCAGCCAGGCGGGAGCGCCTCCATCCTCTGCGCTTCCCGCGGGGCAGCAGCCACAGCAGCAGCCGCCAGTTTCGGCTCCTTCCTCGACTCCTTCCGGTGCACAGCCACAATCCAAGCCCAGCCCCAGCCCCACACCGGCCGGCGGCCCTAAGAAAGGACAAGGACAGTCTCCCGGCGGCGGCCCCAAGGGGCCGGGCGGCCCGCAGCAGGGGCCGCACAAGGGCGGCCCGGGGCACCGCGGCGGGCCGGGCGGGGAGCCGCGGGGCCGCGGGCAGCAGCACCAGGGCCAGCAGAGCCTCGGGTCACAGCAAGGCCCGGGAGATAGAAGCGAGAAGCTATCGGACGAGGTGAGTCACGGCCCCCCCACACCTCCCTCAGGCACAAGATGGCGGCGGCTCCGCGCGCCCGCGCCGCCATCTTGAGGGGAGGAGCGGGGGAGAGGCGGCGGCGCCTCGGCGGGATGCGAGCGGTCCCCGGTGTCGGGGCGGCCCCGGGGCTGCGGTTGGCGTTCCGTCGCGTTGCCTGAGGCTGCGGTTTGGGTTCCCTCGCGGTGCCCCCGGCGGTGCCGGCGCTGCGGTTTGGGTCTCTTCGCGGTACCATGGGGCTGCGGTTTGGATCCCCTCGCAGTGCCCGGGCGGTCCCGGGGTTATGGTTTGGGTTCTCCGGGGGTCCTCAGGGTTCCCCGAAATTCTGTATGTAGCACTCAGTGATAGCTCGAACTGGTCTGATTCTTTGTAGGGGTTTAAAGCGAATCTCTCTCTGCTGAGGCGGCCTGGGGAGAAGACGTACACACAGCGCTGCCGGTTGTTTGTTGGGAATTTGCCTGCCGATATCACAGATGAAGACTTTAAAAGACTGTTTGCCAAATACGGGGAGCCGGGAGAGGTTTTTATCAACAAGGGGAAAGGCTTTGGATTCATTAAATTGGTAGGCATTCGTGTTGTGTGTTCATCCGTTTCGTTCTCGCGGTGTGGTGATGTACAGTTTAGTTTTCTAAGGCTGGGTTTTGCACTTCCCCCAGGAATCTAGAGCTCTTGCAGAAATCGCAAAGGCAGAGTTGGACGATACCCCCATGAGGGGCCGGCAGCTCCGCGTTCGCTTTGCCACCCACGCCGCTGCCCTGTCGGTGCGGAACCTCTCACCCTACGTGTCCAACGAGTTGCTCGAGGAGGCTTTTTCCCAGTTCGGTCCGGTGGAAAGAGCTGTTGTGATTGTAGATGATCGAGGTAGATCAACAGGAAAAGGCATTGTTGAGTTTGCATCAAAGCCAGCTGCAAGGAAAGCATTTGAACGGTGTACTGAGGGGGTGTTTTTGTTGACAACGTAAGTACTTGGTCAGGATCTTTTAGTTTTAAGCTGAATAAAGACTGTAGGATTCTAGTTGTTCGGAATAAGGCCTTTTAGAAGAGTAAAACGAGTATTTTCTGTTCAGCACTCCCAGGCCAGTTATTGTGGAACCGTTGGAACAGCTGGATGATGAAGATGGTCTTCCAGAAAAGCTTGCTCAGAAGAATCCGATGTATCAAAAGTAGGCACTATTTTTTGATATAAAGCGGGCATTAATGATGTTTTAAGTGGTATTGTCCCTGGCACTGAGGAATATGGAAAATTTTTCAGAAACAGGCTTTAGATTTTCGGTTGTGTTGCCAGTTCTTTTGGGTTCTTTTTGTTTGTCCATAGTTTAAAGTAACAATGATTTGTTTAGTGTATTCACTAAGTGTTACACAAGCAGTTTCCTGGCTTTGGTATATGTAGAAACTTGAAAATTCAGACTTGAACTGTTTCATGCTATTGTTAAAAGTTGTCAGTTCCCTTAAGGCATGTCTCGGGTTGATGATCCCATGGGGAGCTTGGAAATTTACATTCATGGTTTGAAATGAGAAACAAAGTAAAATTTTAACTCATTCCCTGATTTGTATAAACTTGTTGTATGTGGATTTGTTTTATGAGCTGACTACTGGCATAAAGGAACAAAGAGTCTAGAGAAGTATTAAAGAGTCAAGAGAAATCTTTTCTGAAACAGCAGTTTTGTATTAGAATCTGTATATTAAACCTCTTGTAGGAATTTTATATTTTTCCAGATCTCAAAAGGGAGTGCAGGGGGGGAGATCCAGTCAGTCTTGCTTGGCTTAGAAAGAGCTCAAAATTCCTTGCTTTGATCAAAAATTGTAAGTGGTTTAGAGGCAGCTTTGAGAACAATGTGGATTAATACAGTGTTCCAAGCGTTGAAATAATTCATACTGGTAATGCATGGAAAGCTTTTGAACTTGGTAGTTTTGTTCCATAAATTACTGAATTTTAAATTGGAATTTATTTATATGACAAAACAACCTGTTGGCCCTCAGGCACTTTTATAACTATTTACCTGAAAGTGAAGGCTGTTATTTGCCTTTGACACAGAGTGCTTTGGCACTGGAAAACTCCACCTTGATTGTGCCTGCTTTGGCCAAGGCCTGTCTTTTTTGAAGATTTTCCACCTGCAATTGTCGGCAGTGAAATGCCTAAAGACAATTAAGAATGAGGCAAACGAGCAGTGGCACTCTGAAGATTTGCTTGGATGTGGTAGTGCAGGAGTTTCCACATGTGCTGTGACAAATATTTCTGTTCACTGCTGTTGTCTAAGTGTGCAAGATGCAGCACTTCCATCAGAGCCAGTTCTCTCTCCTATTGTTGTCAGGTGTTCTTGGGGTGTCCTTGATGTTCCCTGATAATTCAGTTATTTTGGTTGTGATCTTGTATTGACCTTGAGTTTCCAGGATTGCCCACTCTGAGTATCTTCCTTTCTTCAGGGAAAGAGAGACTCCTCCCCGTTTTGCTCAGCCTGGCAGTTTTGAATTTGAGTATTCTCAAAGGTGGAAATCTTTAGATGAAATGGAAAAGCAGCAGAGAGAGCAAGTGGCTAAAAACATGAAAGATGCCAAGGACAAACTCGAAAGTGAGATGGAAGATGCTTATCATGAGCATCAGGCAAACCTTCTGCGTCAAGGTAACGGGTTCTGAATTTTTTCTTTTTGCTTTAAATGCTGGCTTAAGTATATTACTCTTTAATAGTTTAGTGAGGAAATTCATGCTTCTGACTATGAACTTGAGAATTTGAGAGTTAAAGAGAAACTGGTAGTTTTTTGAAATTTCAGTGGTGTATTGGTAAGAACAGTGACACTGGAATGTACTTCTCTGCCACAGTGCAGATGTAATTCAGATGTAGTTAAAGTGGGACGTTGTGTGGAAAAGCTGCTCACAGGCTTCATTCCTGCAGACCTCATGAGGCGCCAGGAGGAGCTGAGGCGGATGGAAGAACTTCATAATCAGGAAATGCAGAAACGCAAGGAAATTCAGCTGAGGTTAGTTTGGCTTTCATGGGATTTTATTAAAAATTAGATTTACCTTTTTCTTTTTTCAATTACTTACATATGAAAGTTTTTATTTTTCAAGAAACACCATTGCTGCTTCAGTTTGTGTTTGCGAAATTGAACTCCTGTGTAAGTTTCTCCTTAAATATTTTGGCATCATAGAACATGTTTTTTTTTTCTGAAGTTTAATCTTTCAGTGCCTTTATATTGTTGGAGAAGTTGATGTTAGTGTGTGTTCAGTGTGCTCCACTGCTGGGATTTAACATCTGCTTTGTGGTGAGCAGGCAGGAGGAGGAGCGCCGCCGGCGGGAGGAGGAGATGATGATCCGTCAGCGGGAGATGGAAGAGCAGATGAGAAGACAGAGGGAAGAGAATTATAGTAGAATGGGTTACATGGATCCAGTAAGTGACATGGTGCTGGGTTTGGGTCACATTACCATACTCAGGAATTATGTAGATGTATTTTCAAGATGGCTGTGTTTTGCTTCCTTTGGGTTGGTGATTGCACTGTGTGTGTGTATGGGCAGTGGCAGTAGTTGGCTGTACGTGTGCTTTGTCTCCTGAAAAATTTGGAATTTGGTGGTTGATTATCCAAGTTAAAAGTTGTTTCTTCTGTGCAGAGGGAGCGAGACATGAGAATGGGTGGTGCTGCCACAATGAACATGGGAGGTAAAGAACCTTTTAAGTAATTACTTTGTGTGGCTAACTTAGAAATTGCCAGAATATGATTATATATTTCTCTCTCTTAGATCCTTATGCTTCAGCAGCCCAGAAATTTCCACCTCTGGGAGGTGGTGGCGGCATAGGTTATGAAGCTAATCCAGGAGTTGGCCAAGCAGCCATGAGTGGTTCTATGATGGGAAGTGACATGGTAACGTATCCTGTGGTGGCTTTAGCTTAGCACAAGGGACTTGTTTGGTTGGGAATGAGTTCTCCAGTGTTCGGATGGTTGTGGAAATGTCACTGTTAACTGCTGACTCTCTTGTCAGGTGTTTAACACAGGACAACGTGGCAGTGTGTAGCACTAGAGTAGTTGATAACCTTTATGGTAGCTTACACACTCAGAAATTGTTTGTAAGTAGATTCAAGTGTGCTCCTAAGCATATTTGCAATTAACTGACTTTATTGGACTTTGGAAATTCTGCGTCACTGTTAAGCTTGGAAGGATTTTTTATGAATTCTAGAGAATCTGGCAAATTTCATCAAAATACTTAATGTGGTAGTTTTTCAGTAATTTGATGTTCTGTATTGATGGACAAGAGAGATTTTTTTGTTCTCCTTCCCAATGTGTAACACTGTTTTGGCCCTTCCAAGCCTAGGTAGGCTGGATGCATGTTGGTCTGGGTGTGCTGTTCAGTCCAAAATCTGCGCTCAGGTCTGTCCCAGCAGCAGATAAACTTAAATTATCAATGGTAAACAGCATATCCCTTAGTCTGTGCTGATGTTGCTGTAGAAGAGCAGAAGTGCTGGTTTTTAGCTTCAGGCATGTTCCAGCTATCCTGGACTGTAGCCATTTGTGGTTCCTGTCTCCCAAAGGAATGATAGCCCGGTCTGTTTTCCTGTGTTGGGCATGACACAGAGGTAGAGCCTGTTAAAACTACAGCATATCTCCTGTTCCGAGGTATGTTTCCAAACTGTACTAATTTCTGGCACACTACATGTGTGGCTGGGCTTGGAGCCTGTTTGGTGTTCCTACACTGAAGCACCACGGATGCAGATGACAGAAGTGTTTAATGGGCAGGATGGGAATCTGTTGGCTTAGGTGGCGATACCAGTGTGCTTTCACCCTCCTGAAAGGGTGTACACCTGCAGCACAAGCTGAACTAAATGATTTTTGGGTGGGTTTAGGCCTCTGGCTTAATGAGCTGAGCTACCATAGTAGCTTGTCAGATACCTTCTGTTTTGTCTTTTTGGGGAACATATCTTTGGAATGGTAACTTTCCAGAGCATCATTGATTCAGTATACAGTGCTGTTGGCCTTAAGGTACCTCAATAACCTACTGATACATGAGCAGTTCCTGAGCTTCCTGTGAGCAGTTAGGCAGTGTGTGGTGGATACTATGTACATTTTTCTCCTGAAAACCATGGTAACAGGTGCATGTTGAACTTGTGTAATCCCGGAAATGTGATCTGGTCAAAAGATGTGACAGTGAGGTGGATTAACTGCCTGGAATTTCTTAGGTTGGGGATCTCTGCCACACAATGTGGTCACAGTTCCTGGGCTGATACCATTAAACAGAGCTGGAGATGAGCTGAAGCTGCCATGAACTAGGCAGAAATAACCTAAGTAATATTTGTGAAACTCCTTTCTTGGAAGGATTGATGCTGACTTTCAGAAGTCAGGAGCTCTGAAGTGTGCAATTTCAGTTGCAGATACTTTTTGTAACAAACCACCTACCATTGTTCTGTGACTCAGTAGTGGGAACCTTGGTTGAAATGAAAATTTAAAGCTCTCTTTGACCTCATAATGTGTAACTTATGTAGGTTGAATGCTAATCACACCCAGTAATACAGAAACTGAACAAAGTACATGCAACTAGAGGTACTAGTAAATAGACCTGAAGTCTCTGCTTTATTGCAGAGTAACTTAGCTGTTACACCTTGGTGTGAAACCTTCTCAATTGCTGTGAAGCTGTGAATTTTCCAAGAGCTTGTGGTGAAGGTGGGGTGGGAAGGGAGATACTGCCTGGATGCACACAACCCTCTGTGCATAGCTCTAACTGGAAACACTGAGTGCTTGGAACACGTTTTGCATCTGATGCAGCACCAGCAGCTCCGGAGTACGTTGGGTTTGAACAAGTGCCAGTCTTTGCTCGAGCAGTTGCGTTGGTTAGGTAAAGCACTGGTCAGTAGGTTTTTTCACGTTTTTTTTTTCTTCTTGCAATGCAGTAGTGCTCACAATGAGTTTTGGTACTGCCAAAGGCCTCTGCAGTTTAGTCAGCAGACCGTAGTCTTAACCCCATCTTGAAAAGCACATGGTCTCTAGACAGCACATGCCAGTCCTGGTGAGTAGGCATTCTGTTACATTTGATGAATGTCAGCTCCTGCTTCAGCCAACTGGAGCTGCGTTCTCTCATTAGGCTTATTTGGAAATGACAGTGATGTAATCTGAGCTTTTACTGCACTAAAGGTGAGACGTTCACAAGCTATTTGCATTAACTTGGTTGAAAATTTTGCTAGAGCTCATTTGGAAAAGTTGTTAATTCACATCTGCACTAATGCTTACATTTCTAGCACTGCAGGGAGGATCTGTTCTTTGTAACAGATGTATGAGAATGCATCAAGTGGGAACATACCTCAAGGCATGTATTACAATAAACTAATTTTTAAATTACCCTTTTTTCCTTTCTATGTTCCCGGTACCTGTGGATCGGCTCAATGGTGATTGTATCGACGAACCTTGACTACGGAACCTTCTAAAAATATATACTTAACACACATGGACATCAACTACTTATAATGAACTGTTAATTCTGTTCCAATAGCGTCCTGAACGCTTTGGGCAGGGAGGTGCGGGGCCCGTGGGTGGCCAGGGTCCTAGAGGAATGGGGCCTGGAGCACCAGCAGGATATGGTAGAGGGAGAGAAGAATATGAAGCCCCAAACAAAAAGCCCCGATTTTAGATGTGACCTGTAGTTTCATTCCAGTTTGTTTTTGTCTGTCTTGTTTAGACACCGACTTCTTAATTCTTGCATTTTAGTAAGAAAGCTACGTTTTTATGGATGTTAGAAACTTACTGACCTAATATTTGTAAGTGGTCTGTTTGGGCGAGTACAATTTAATTATGTAATGCAGTGTTTCAAAATCAAATTTAGCTGTTTTTTTGATGTATAACGTCCCTAACTTGATGGCAGTGTACCTTGTGCCACTGAATTCCCAAAGTGTACCAACCTCTTTTTTACTGTGCTTAAAATAAATAGAAAACTAAATGTAGTAACTCTTCTTGCCAGTCGTGGTTAAACAAATGAGGCCAAATACCACACCTGCCACAGTAACCTGAGAGCCTCGAGCTGAGGTCGGACCTAGACCAGGGTGTGGAACTACAGTGAAGAGTGAGATCTCTTCCCACAGTGCCTCTCTAGCCAAAGATTGGGTTAAATTGTAGCTGAACTTTGCAGTAGGTGCAGATTTTTTGAGCAGTAATTGTACTGCAACAAGGAAGCAAATGGAAATCTTACAAATGCTGTAAGATACATTATTTAAAGCTTCACTGCAAGCAGTGCAGTAATGAATTCCATATTTTAGCTATGGGTGGTGGGATGGTAGCACTTACCACCCTGGCAGTTACTGCTTGGAATCTTTCAAAGACTTTAAGCAGAAGACTAGCAATGGTTATTTTAAAATAAATTCATAGAATGCCTTGTATTGGCTGACTTCCTCACTAAAGGATTGTTAATGTGATATTTATATGCTCTTAAGCTGTCTTGAGATTACAGGATCTGGCCTTGCTCCATATTGTACACCTGCCTGAAATTGCTTGGCAAAAAGACCAGAAGTGTTACTCGAGTGATTAAGGTTAATTTGCTTATGTCCTCATGCTAACAGTGGCCTAGTTCAGAATACAATCATTTGTATTATGGGGACTGCAGGAACTATTCTTAAATTGTGTAGCTGGTGGGCAAATCCTAAAATCCTGTATGTAAAATACAGCAATCAGCTTGCTTGCATGATGGTTATCGCTTTTTTATTATTGATGTTTGAAGATAATGCTTCAAAAGTAGTATCTGAATCTGGAGTTTTAAGAGTTACTACTACACAGTGCAAATAAACTCCCTTTAAGGTTCTTTTTGTAGAAGATCTGATGAATTCGTTAGTTTGCTGTTCATTTTATTAAGCCCCAGAAGAATTTCAAAGCATTCTGGACTCATTGGTAAGGTAGTTGCTTTGCTTGTTACTACAATGTACCAGGTAAACTGGGAACTTGACTTCCCAGTGTCAAATACCTCAGTGTTAATGCAGGATACATCAACCTGCTTGGCACAAAGTAGGTAAACTTAGCTTGGCTGTACCTTCACATGATCCCCAACCACTGGAGTTCTGTGAATAGCTTTAATCTTCCCAATATCCTTCCATTCCTTATGCTGAGCATTGGCTAATTCTAAATTTTCTGCTAAATTTTCCCTGTGGTAAAACCTTAAGTTTCAGATTGCAGGGTTTTAGGGTACAGATATCTGATCCCTCTTGAAGTACTGTTACCCCTTAAATGACAGAATAGCAAGTTGGGAAATGCTGATACAGGTAACACTGATGTGGAACACGAAGCTCACTAAAGAGTGATTCAGCTTGTTTGGTGAATGCTTTCTGTTTACCCAGAAAAGTTTGGGGGTTGGTAACATTTCCACATTGGCAGTTCCTAAACTGCAGACCAAGTATTTGGAAGTTACTTGTATTGGATAGTTGACAAATGAGCAGTATGGATGCAATTTGCATTATTGAAGCGGTTTTAAACAATATCTTTTCCGGAGGGTGTTCATGGGACACCCTCAAAAGGTGAAGGTGTCCAAGGTGGGGAATTCTGAACATGAACATTAAATTAATTTTTTCAGTTTATTTTTCAGATTACATGTCATTCTTTATTAAAAGAGATGCTGGTGCATATCCTAAAGTATGTTCTTTTATAGTTCTGTAACTTGGAAGAGTGAAGGATGCTGCTGTCTTTGTACCTTACAGAGCTTTTCTTTGGGTACCCCTGTTTTGTACGTAAGCTACTGTTGCTAGGTATTAAAATAGCTGAGCTGCAAAACCATGATTAGTAAATATATTTGAAAGATTTGGCAGTTTTCAAAAGATCTGAAAGTTTGGTTAAATCTGGCTTTGTTGTAGCTGCATAAGCAGAATTTCTAAAACAAGTTCTGCTTTGAGTTGCATGTACTAAACAGGCATATGATGAACTAGCCAACTTCTTTTCAAGACCTTTTAAAGATGGTGTCTTAAAAGCTGGCAAACCTGTCAACTTTAAAATCTGATAAAAGTTACTAAATGTGGGAGGCGAGAAAGTGACATTCCTTTGATCTATTCCTATGAGGTTTTGGACTTCTTTCATAAACTCAGATTTATATAATTGAATCTTCTAAAATCATTCAGAAAAGTGCTTTGCTGGTCAGACCTGTTTTTGGATGGTCTGGATCACATAACATTTTTGTACTGGACTTGGAGGACATTGGCTGTTGCAATTTAGCTTGTTTTATTAAAATTGAGTCCATTTTGACACTCAGAGCTCTAAAAACTGCAGCAAGTAGAAACTGGTATCGTTACACATATGTCTTCACACTTTCTCAGAAATGAATACAGAATAATCTTACCTTCTGGTGTAGATACACTAATCATTTATACAGCTGATGAGAAATTGAAAATGCTTTTGAGATTTTGTGGTATTTTTGTGGTAGACAAATTCTTGGCTTCTCCTTGGCAACCATTTACTGTGGCAGCAAGTTCTTGCTGGAGTTTGAGACTGCAATTTACACTTTAAACTAGTGGCCTGCTACATAACTGCACTTAGCCAGCATTTCTGCAGTTCATAACTGTGAGGAACGTAGTACCACAAATGGCAATGGACATTAGGACCCGGATGTAGTATTCCTGCTTGCTCCAAGATTCTCATTGCCGACTGCGTCCAGGTAGGTAACAAGCAATATAATATAACTTGGTGACTTTCTATGTAATCTGATACTGTGGGTATTCTGACATCACACTTCTGACTGTGGAATTACAGTGCAGCACTCCATACCTGTATGCTGAGCTTGCATCAAAGCTGTGTGGTTTTCGGTTTGAAGCTTTTGTCTCGTTCAGAGACAAGAAATAACTTACTGTGGTTCTTAGATGAGCATTTCCAGACCCGATTCCTCTGTACTTACAACTTGGCTTGGGTGGATTTTTCTTAGTTCTGATGTAACGAAGATATTCTTAAATGAACACTGTGGGGAAGAGGGAATGTGATCTTAAACTCAGCTCAGTAGTTGACAAGGTGCTCTCAGTGCCTGGAAAAGAACACGTTTAAAGTTTCTGTAGTGATGAAGTGGCCCTTCTGCAGCTCATCCATGTGTAGAGTCTTGGCTTGGTGGGAATGTGTTAGTAACCACTGCTCTTGCCTCGTGTGTGCTATTTGAGAGTCACCTCAAGCTACTGGTGCAAGCAGTTCTGAGACTGATCCAGGATATTTTTGAGGACATAAATGAGTGCTTGATTGAATATCCCTGTGAGTTTCATAGAACTTATTGGACATTACAGTAGTCTTTATTTTAAACTTTGATTGACAAGCCTGATATATTCCTCTGCTTTAATTGACAGTGATGAGATTCTGTACTTCTGCCTTGTAGAGTCATCTTGATAGTGCAATGTACAATTTCATTTTTCATCAGTCTTGGGATGTAATTCTAAACTCTTCATTACTAGAACTCCTGACTACAGTGTTCCAGGATTAACATGCTTACGTTGCTAGACATCCAGACATGCTGATCTCCAGCTCTTTTGCATTAGCTCTTGAACCTGAATTTCAAGGTCCCTTGTTCCAGCTAATGATCTGGCTCTTGTCTGATATTCAGTTTATTTCACAGGTGTTGTGATGTGTTCTCCCTTGTTCTGCAAAGTTCTGCTTTGCATCCTTGTTTCTGGTATTATTGTCACTTCTGGACTCTTCTTTGTTACCTTCCAGGCAGGACTCTTGCTGGTGAACAGAGATCTGCTGGACAACCTTGCCCTCTGCTGTAGCCACCTTTCCATGTTCCATTGAACCCTTGAAGTAGCAGTTGCACCATGAGTTAATGACAACAGGTCTTTGGTTACACCACAGTGAGTGTAGCCCATGCCAGCTGGTCACACAGTGACGCCTTGTCACAAAGTCAGTTTGGCTTTTCATGATGGTTTACCTTTACCTGTGACTTGAATCCATTTTGTGATGGCTTATCCTTAACTGGGATTGGGATCCAGTAGCAAACCTGCTGGCAGCCACTGTGCTGTCAGGTAGCAAAACTGAATTAGTGATCTTAAACCATTGCTCAAGATCTGACTTAAGTTTTTCCATTGTGCTCTGGATGCTTGACCTGCAGGAATGTCATGGAGGGGTTATTGGCACATCTGCCTCATTCTACGTACTTGAACTAAGCAGGTTTTTGACACTCTTGGAGCAAGCAATTTGTGACTGATGAAACCATGGGGCTCAAACCAGCTCTGGCTGCAGTAATGAAACTTGGTGTGGTAGCAAACTTAGTCATGTCTGCTCTAAGTCAGTCTGTAACAAGTGGGTACAAGAAATGACATTCAAGTGCTTGCATTGTGTTTCATCTTGGTTTTATCTGTGTGTGAAATACACTTTTTCTCAAAAGCTTACCTGAAGCTCAGAAGTGTGGTGTCAGAATACATCTGCGTACTGCTAGGCCCTCCGAGCAGAGCCTGGTGCTGGCAGGAGAGCACAGCACAGCGTGGATGGGGCTTTATTGTAACATTAAGCATACAAAGTGTTGATTTGCTTGCAGTTCTCCCCATAGCTAAACACTGAGGCCTGTGAGTAGTTTTAGGACTGGAGCAGTAATGGGGTTGCATGTCTCTGTTAATCATTGCCAGCTGCAGTGACATGATCAGGAAGGCCAGTGTTCTGTTCCATTATGTTCAATGAGGCTGAGCATGTTGGGAAGGATGCATCCAAGTATGCTGCTCTGGGGAATCACTTGGCTTCTTCCACTACCAGCAAGTTTTGGAATCAGCTAATTAGCTTCAGATTTTTTTTCACTCTCCATACCAGCTAGTGGGGCTGTTAAATAGCTGCTGCCTGGAAAAGGAAAAAAGGGAGGATTGGCCTTCTCCCAGCTGTGTCATTGCTGCTAGGTAATGATTGACACGTTAGGACTTGGCTGTGCAATCCCGCAGTGGTCTGTGAACACCCCATCTCTATAAATGTTGCTTCTGAACACCAGTACTGAAGAGCTAACTGGGGAGGGCTGGGAGGAGTGTGGCTAGCAGGGAATTTGCAGCGTTCAAAGGATGCACAAAGATATAGTATCCCTTATGCATGGTGTTTGTTGCTATGGCAGAGAAAACAAAACGTGCATAACTCTCCTGCTCCCAAGGGCTGTGAGGAAACCCAGCTGGGTGGTGGGTTGGAGACTAAAGCCTGAAGTTGTCCCTGCCTGGTCAGATCATGCTGTGCCCATGGTGGGATCTGCCTCTCAACTGGAGCTGTGCAGAGCCTTGCACCACATCCCCAACTCTCACCATTGCAGGCTGCCCTCAGCTATAGTAAAGGGAGGCCTTAGGAGGGAAGAACCTTGCTGAGGATAAAAGCAGTGACAGTGCCAACCTCTAGTGTCTGCCTTTGTCTTCTGAAGCACTTGTTCTACTGTAGAACATGAGAGCTCCAAGAGGCCAGGACCACTGCACTCCCTCAGGAAGGGGAAGAGAGGGCATTGCTACAGGAGACAAATAGGGTCATAGAGTTGAAGTAGCTGATGAAATTAAAGCCTTCACATAAGGGATAGTATACCTCTGGCTGCAATCAAACCTCAGTGTGCTCAGACTGGGGTTCTGGTTTGTGCTCAGGGTGCAGTTCTTCAGGCAACTGCCTGCATATTCCTTCAGCTCTTGATGAGTGTTTAGGCTAGCCTATATCTGCCCCTTATTCTTCCACGTAATAGTTTGGAATAATTGATAAATTCCCCCTCATAACTAATCAGTCCATGTATGTTAAAACCTTATTTTTAAGTTAGTTTTGAAATGGTCACTATTTGCTGTGTATGACTCTAATAACTTCAGTTGTTATCCTTTAGGTGAAGATGAAAGCTGAGTGACGCCGAAGTGCTCATCCATTGGAAGTAAGTATTGCTTTTTTGTCCTGAATGGATGAAATAATAAAGGTTTTTTGGACACTTGGTGTTCAGTCACTGAGTACCTTTGAATTGGGGAACACTGAGAAGTTGGGACAAATGGATACATTAAATGTGTAGGGTGGAACACAGTCCCTGCTGTCACACTGTGGGCTTGAGCACCCTGACTCCACCTGGGCTTGATATCTTGACAGCAGCAGCTAAAAATACCTTTCTAGACGTGGGTTTGTACAAAAGATTTCAAAATCACTTGGGGGTGTAATAACTTGGGAATGTTTTTCCAGTTGAGGAGTTGAACATGAGCACATCCAGCACGGTGCCCAGTGATGTGTGGAGGGACCAAGGGAACAGGTGGACAAGTAAGTAGTTGTTGTCCTTACACTGCTGTGAGGGCTTGGTAGCCCATCATCCTCTGCTTGGTTATGTAATTCCTGCCTGAAACGTGTGATTAATCTCAGTTTTATATTAGGTTTCTGCATCTTGCTTTTGTAGAGCCAAAATGTAACCGTTGTCCGAGGCTTTTCAGCCCCGCAGCAGCAAATAAATTCTGTCCTTTGTGTGCAGCAGGTGGTCAAACAAGAAATGACCATTCCTGCACTCAGGCTGCAGTTGGTGATTGTCAGCATGGGAAAAGGAGAATAGAGCAGCTGCTTCTCAGATGTTAATTCAACTAAACCTTGTTAAAAAGCTATTTGCTGAAACACTTTAACAATGAATTAAAAAAATAACCTGGTGTATAAATCAGCATGTATAGGAGTGAAGCAAATAGCAGTTCAGGGAAATAAACCAACTTGCAGAGCTGGAATTAATGACATTTTCCCTCTAATTTGCCATTAAACTACAAGGGGAAACTTCAGATATTTAAAATCTTGTTTGAGGAGCAACATGCTGAGTGCCTTAACTCAGGAGTCACAGGTGAGTAACAATAGACCTGTAAGGTGTAAAGCCAGTGGGATTCAATGGGTGAATTCCTATTGAATCCTTTGTGGTTTGTCACTGCTGCTCCTTGCTGTGGGGTAGGAAAACACATAAAGCCATATCTGGTCTTGAAAATACATGAATTCTGTTCATTTAATCTAAAATCTGATGTGAATATTTGAGAATATTTGGCAGGCACATGGCCTGTGATTCTGAATGTTGATTCCATGTCACGTAGTTTCTGCTGTTGTTTTCTGTCTTTCTTTCACAATCTTCCTAATTGTGTGCTTTGCACTTGCAGATAAAGAAGTCTGAGTGCAATGAAGAGGAACCAGGAACATGCAGCTCTTAAAAATAAAATATCTAAATATTTTTATAAATTACTTCTGTTTTATTCTTGAGTGTATTCAGTGAATAAGCAGTCTGTCAGTGTGGAGTGGTATGGCTGAGTCTGAGAAATGCAAATTTCTGGAAATTTCACTTACTCCTTACTCCCATTTTGTGTGTTGCATAGTTTGTATTGCAGAATTCCACATGTGTACCTGTGCCTGGTTGGTTTTTAATAGCTCTCTTTTTGATGACTGTAGTAATTAAGCCTGAGATGCCAAGAGTTAGAGTTCTGTAGAAGCCAGAGCAGTGCTGGGTTTAGCTGTTGCAGCACAAATTGCAGTGGTTCACGTTGCTTCACTTGGTGCTTTGGCAGCTGCACTGTGCACATACACTGTGGTTCATGCTGTCATTGATTAAATACAACACTTTGTTTAAATATCAAGTTGTTTAATATGTTGAAATACACCAGTGGTGGCTCTGCTCATTGTAGCAGGGTTTTCTCCTGCAGTGGCATGAAGTGTCGTCAACATTTGGCTGGGACCTGCTTTGTCAGATTAGAAACATGAAAATAAATTGAATTTCATGTGGCAAAGTGGTATGAAACACTTGAGAGAGGTCTGAATGCCTGGGAGTGCTCATGGCAGGGGCTTGGTGCTGCACTAGGAGCTGCTGCTGTTCTCTCTCAGGCAATCAGGTGGTGGTTGAGGGCAATCTGATGTGTTTCACTCTGATTTGATGACTTTGTGATATTGTGTAGATCCTGAAAAGGCTTCAGTGAGGTTTGTGGCTCCTCAATAGCTGCCCTGCAGAGGCTGGGGTTCAGTGTCTTTGTCTCCACAGCTACTGCAGCTTGTGCAGCATTTTTTCTTCAGATTCTGTTATTTTCCAGTAACTTGTCCTCATTTCCACTGTTGCAGCACTGGCTGCTTCCTGTGAGAAAGTGTTCCAGCATTCCATGTGCTGAACTGCATCTCCTCAGCTCCCTGCTACGAGCAAACTGCAACCTGTGTCCTGTAGGGACAGGATGGATTTTCCCTGGTGCTGTTGTTGGCTGTTCCAACACCTGGGGTGTCCTCTGCTGCCACCTTGTTCTACCAAATAGTTCATTTAGTAGCTTCTAATCAATAAAAGATCAGATACTGAGAGCAGATACACTTGAACAGTATCCTGGGAGCAGTATGTGCTGCCCTGATCCCACTGAGCTGCTGCACTCAGTTTTTCAGGTTTTGATGTTTATTTTTTAATTCCTTTCTAACCAAAGAGCCTTCCAAGCCGTGAAGGAAGGCCTGGAGCCTGCCCTGGCTTGTTGCTGTCATTGCGTGGTGTGCCAGCCCCAGTTCCAAATCATGTTGAGCAGCTGAAGAAGCATGTGCTGCCAGGAATAAAAATAGTGTCAGTGCCACTGGCCCTTGTCCAAGCAGTGCCTGTGGCAGCCCCTGCAACCTGGTGGCCGAGCTGGGGCCGGTGCAGGTCCAGGCTGGCCGTGCTTTCTGTGCCCTACAGTGCTTCCTCGTGCCTGGAAAACACTTCAGGCTCTCATGATTTATTGGCATTAAAAAAATATTTCCACTTGAATTACGCAAACGCCAGCGCCCGCGGCTCCCCTGGGGCCGGCTCTCGCCAATCCCGAGCTGCCGTTGCTGGAGCTCGGCCTGTGCCGGTGCTGGAGCAGCGCGGGCGGTGACGCAGAGCCCGGGGGAGCGCGGCTGCCTCCGTCCCCATGAGCGGCCTCTCTGGGGCTTGGGCATGCTCTGCTGCCGCTGCCCGCTCCATCGGCTCCTACCTGCTCCGGAGCTGTGCCTGCTCCATCGCATCCTGCCCGTTCCATCGTATCCTGCCTGCTCCATGGGCTCCTGCCTCCTCCGGAGCTGTGCCTGCTCCATGGGCTCCTGCCCGCTCCGGAGCTGTGCCCAGCGCTGCCCGTGCCCTGCCTGCCATCGGTCCCCCCAGCCCCTCGCACCCAGGTGCTGCCATGGATCACGCCTGCTCTCACAGCCCACGAACCCCAGCTGTGGGATTTGTTGTGGGGTGAGGGGGGGTTCCCTTTTCTTCCGGCTCTGTTTCGGTGGGAGGACTTGCCACAGCTTGGGGGGTGACGCTGCACATCTGAGCGCCCCCTGCCCCGGCAGCGCCCAAGGGTGAGGGGGTCCCTGAGCCTGCGGGGCTGGGCCGGGCTCAAGCGGGGCCGGGCTGGGAACGGGGCCGGGCTGGGAACGGAGCTGGGCTGGGAACGGGGCCGGGCACGGAGCGGGGCCGGGTTGGGAGCGGCTGGGAACGGGGCCAGGCTGGGAACGGCTGGGAACGGGGCCGGGCTGGGAACGGGGCCGGGCCGCTCCGCCCCGCTCCGCCCCCGGGCCCGCCCGTCCCGCCATGGCGGCGGCCTTCATCGCCCTCCGTGTCCTGCTTGGGCTCTTCTTCTTCCTCACGGGTGCCCTGAAGGTCTCGGACTGGCTCTCTGCCGACCTGCACCGGCACATGGTGAGCGCGGCCACGGGCTCGGCGGGCTCGGGGGCCGCAGGGCCGAGCGCGGGGGGAATGAGCAGGATGGGGGCAGTGCAAAGAGCAAAGAACACTTCGGTGTGCAGGGCTGAGCTCCGGGGGAAAGGAAAAGAACAGGTTGGGGTGCAGGACTGAGCCTCGGGGGAAAGGAAAGGAACAGGTTGGGGTGCAGGAGCGAGCCTCGGAGGAAAGGAGAGGAACAGGTTGGGGTGCAGGGCTGAGCTCCAGGGGAGACCAAAGGAACAGGTTGGGGTGCAGGGCTGAGCTCCAGGGGAGACCAAAGGAACAGGTTGGGATGCAGGGCTGAGCTCCAGGGGAAACCTGCAGGGCTGATCCTGTTGTGGTGTGGGGCTGAACCTTGGGTGAGAATGAGCAGGTTGGGACTACAGGGGTGCAGGGTGGAGCACTTCGGGTACGAGGCTGAGCCCTTCATTGTGAATCAGCCCAGAATCCCTTGGAGCGCAGGACTGATCCCCTTAGGGTGCATGGTTGAGTTATTTAGGATGCAGAGCTGATCCCCTTGGAAGACCGGGCCGGGCAGGGCAGAGCAGACACACTGGAGGGACTGTATTTCCCCAGCCCCAGGCTCAGGGCTGCCTCACCCCTCTCCCACCTTTCCCAGGCATCGGAGTTCGTGCGTTTTGCCAAGGTGTTTCCCCTGAAGGACCTGGGGTTTGTGCCGGAGCCGGGCAGGTACCTGGCGGCCGTGGGCTGGGTGGAGGTGACGGCCGGGCTGTTGCTGGCATTTGGGCCCCAGCTGCTGCAGGAGATCAGCAACTTCATCCTCAGCGTCGTCATGATTGGTGAGAGCCAGTGGGTGCCCACTGCCCATCGTGGGGTCTGGGGACACCCTTGGCCAGTGACCCCCATTCCTACACTCTGCCCCATGCCCAGGTGCCATCTACACGCTGCTGGCGCTGCAGGAGCCGCTGGCCATGTGTGCCCCGGCCACCCTCTCCCTTGGCCTCCTCCTGCTGCTCAACATCCGCGGGTACCCAGCTGCCCCCCGGCCCAAGTTCGAGTGAGGAGAGGCGGGAAGGACAGACGGGAAGGACAGACGGGAAGGACAGACGGCTCGGCTGCTGGGGAGCAACACCTTTGTGGTGTTTTCAGGGACGACGTCGCATCCTGCAGGGTGACTTGCTGATCAGTGTGTCCTCTCCTGCCTCTGCCCGTGACTCTGGTGCTGGTTGTCCCCACCCTGTGGGACCTGGGCTGGTGCTGTGGGACGGTGGCCGTGGCACCACTGTGACACTGCTGTGACACTGCTGTGACACTGCTGTGGCACTGCTGAACTCGCACGAGGTGTCCGTCTCTTTCCAGTGTTAGGCCACACTAAGCAGGGGCTGGCTCTGCTCTCTTGGGGGCTTTCAAATTTTGGAATAAAACCTTTTGTTTTTCACGTTTTGCCTCCCTGTTTATTTCTGCTTTCCCCCCATGCTGAGCCTTAGGGGCTGAGGGGATGTCCTGGGGCTGGAGGAGCCAGTCCCTGGGGACAGTGCCTGGACACAAGGCCTGGGGATGTGTGGGAGATGATGCAGGAGCTGGCACAGAGGCAGATGGGCAGTGGGGAGAGCCCATCTGGGCTGGGATCCCTCAGCCACCCAACAATGTGCCAGGCCCCTTGCTGCACACTCAGGCAGTGACAGGAGCGAGTGCCCAGGCAGGCATGTGCTTTTTGTGGATCTTGCTCCCACAGGGAGCCACACACTGCCACCCCAGATGGGCACAGCACACTCACAGCTCACCTGAAGTGGCTCCCAGCAAGGGGGCTGGGATGGCTGTGTGGAGAGTCTGGCTCTTGGGATGAATTAGGGGTGTAAGACACCCCTGTACCCTTGGTGAGACCTGAATTACCTCGGGGTGACATCTTTGGTGTCCCAAAGGAGCACACACAAATTGCAGGGCCACACAAAGCAGTGAGTCAGATGCTGACAGATCTTGGGAAGGGGGCTGTAGGGCTGCTCCCCTTAAAACCAGCTTTGAGGCCAACAAAAGCACAAAGAGGCAGGAGGAGGCAGATTCCTGCTTTGATCCCTTTGGGGCATCCCTCTTCTCCCCAGCTGCCGGCTGCAGAAACTTGACCCTCTGCTGCTTTCATCCAGGCGTGGGTGGGAGAAGGGCCCTGGGAAATGGAATGAGATGAGGCTGGGGGCACGGGAGGGGGGTCAGCCAGGCCAGTTCTGGCCACTCCCACACGTCCCCAGCCCCGTCAGCCGGCGCAGGGGCTCTTAGGGTGGCTCCAGCAGGGAATTCCCCATTACATACACACACAGGTGCTCTCCCCACTCCAGCTGCTGTCCCACAGGCACTAACACAGGGGGGCTTGGCATGGTGGGTGGGGGTCAGGCAGCCCCTGCCTCCCCCAGCACTTAAAGCCGTCCCCAGCCTGGCTGGGTCACAGTGAGGAGCAGCCAGAGGGGACGGAGCCGCTCCTGCCCGACCCGACGAGGTGAGTAACAACCATGGTGTGGGTGAGATGGAGCATTCACTGTGTGTATGATGGGGAATGAGGAGGAAAAGGGGACCACTGAGGGGTTCAGAGGTTCCTTTGGGGTCCAAATGAGGTTCCCCAGGCTCAGCAGCTCGTGCTCTCCGTGCTTCAACCCAGGGCTGGGTGCTGTGCGTGCCGAATGCAGCCCTGCTGTGCTGGAAAACACCAGCTGGTGACTCAGTGCCTTCGTTGGCGAGGTGTGGGCAGGCAGTGATGGGAGGTGAAGTAACTGCAGCCCTGGATACAGCCACAGCAGCAGAGTGTGCTTTCCCACAGCCAGGACCAGAGGCAGACCCTGCTGTGCAGGACTGGGGGGCGTGGGGGGATCCTGGCCCCGTGTTTGTACCCCCTGTCCCTACCTGGGTTTCTCCACTCTGAGCTCACTGAGCCAGTCAGTGACTTCCCCATGCCCAGCTCCATGGGGAATTTGGGGTGCAGGGGGAGGGCTGGGGTGGGTGGCCCCACAGGCACGTGCTGTGTGGGAGCTGTTAAGCCCTGCAGCTGCCGACTGGAGCCAGCGTGGCACCTTCGGGTGCAGCTCTGTCCCTTGGCTGTGCTGCAGCTGTGCCTGCCACTCCCTGCGAGCTCTAGCTGGGCAGTGACAGTGGCCTCTAGGCTCCCTTGTTGTGTGGGGGGACAGAGCTGGGATCTCCTCCTCTCCTGTTTGAGCTGAGCCCTTCTGGCAGATGATGGCATCCCCACAGGGCTCTACCTCCAGTGCCAGCCAGAGAAGTCATCCTGTCCAGGTCAATGTCCCTCCCCTGTCCTCGAGGGCTGCCACTGACTGTTCCCCATCTTTGCAGGAGCCAGGGATGAACAGCTCAGCGCCAGGAACGCTGCTGCTGGAGCACCCTGGAGAGTGTGTGCCCAACAACCCGGTGCAGTTCGTGCTGGTGCCCATCACCTACTGCCTGGTGCTGTGTGTGGGGCTGCCGGGCAACCTGGTGGCGCTGCTGGTCTTCCTGCAGAGCGGCCAGGTGAGGAAGGCCATCCGCATCTACCTCATCAACCTCACGCTGGCTGACATCCTCTTCAACCTCACCCTTCCCCTCTGGATCCACTACTACCTGGCTGGGGGGGACTGGCTCCTCTCGGAGGCCACCTGTCGCCTGGCAGGGGCCGCCTACTACCTGGCGACCTACAGCGCCATCACCTTCATGGCCCTCATCAGCTTCAACCGCTTCTGCGCGGTGCGGGCGGCGCGCCGGCTGCTGCCGCTGCCGGGGCCCCGCGGCGCCGCGCTGGCCTGTGCCCTGGCCTGGCTGCTGGGGCTGGGCTGTGCCGTGCCCACCCTGGCCACCCACCAGACCTTCCGCACCGCCGCGGGCACCACCGCCTGCTTCGAACAGCACGGGCGGCAGCGGGGCTATGCCTACGCCATGGTGGCTTTCTTCTCTGCCGCCTTCCTGGTGGTGCTGGGCACCTACGCCTCCATCGCCAGGGCGCTCTCGGTGCCCGCCGCTGCCTCGCCAGGCTCCCACCGGCAGCAGGCCCGTGCCATGGTGCTGGGGATGCTGCTGGTCTTTGTGGTCTGCGTGGCCCCCTACCACCTGACACTGGCACCTTGGGTGGGCAGCCGGCCCTCTGCACCGCTCTGTGCTGCCCCCGACACCCTGGATGTGCTGCACACGCTGAGTGTGGCCCTGCTCAGCCTCAACAGCTGCCTGGACCCCGTCATCTACTGCTTCTCCATCCGGCGTTTCCGCGCTGACCTGCAGCGCACCCTGCGCAAGATCGGCCGCTGCTTCCCGCTGCCCCCGCCGGCCCCGCCCGGGCCAGCTCCTGGTGCCCGAGCATCCTCCTTCACCTCCTCCTAGCGGGGTGGGCACCGGGCTCCTGCCCCCGCCGGCCCCGGTGCCACAGCCCCGCTGGGACCCGGTCCCTGTTGCCAGGTGAGGCATCGGGAGCAGCGTGGGGGGAGCTCCGGCTTCGTGCGCTCCCCTCCTCCCACCGCGCTCCGCTCTCTGTGCATTCCCACGCGCCCGCAGCTCCTGCTCCAGCACAGACCCTGCCCCCCGCATTGCAGGCACTGGGAGGGTGGCACTGGCACTGGGAGAGCTGCACTGGCACTGGGAGGGTGGCACTGGCACTGGGAGAGTGGCACTGGCACTGGGAGAGCAGCACTGGCGCTGAGAGAGCATCACTGGCACTGGGAGAGTGGCACTGGGAGAGCATCACTGGCACTGGGAGAGCGGCGCTGGCACTGGGAGGGTGGCGCTGGCACTGGGAGAGTGGCACTGGCACTGGGAGAGGGACTCACCCAGCAATGGGAGCTGAGCCACAGTGGGGTGGTGAGGGATGCTCAGAATGGTGAGGGATGCTCGGTGGTTGCTGTCATCTCCCAGGGGTCTCCACCCTGCAGGGACATGCATGACCCAAGACCCCCATGGCATGAGCTGGGCTGCTGAGAGGGCTGTTTGAGGCCCCCTGTCCTGTCCTGCAATGTCCCTAAGCCTCCTGCCTGCACCCCTCCTGCTCTTGGCCAGGATTACAAATCAACGAACCAAAGCCTTCTTCGCTGGCCCCTCACCGAGAGGTTTCTGTGTCCCGGGGAGGGCTGGATTTGGGGCAGCCCCGACTCCCGCAGCCCCGGCCCCCAGCCCATCACTGCTCCTGCGGCAGGACCCTGCCCCATCCCGGCTATTGCACCGGGGGCTCCTGACCCGCACCCCCTGCCCCGTTCCCTGCCCCATCCCCTGCCCTGCCCATGGAGGGGCGGCCGTGCTGGGCGCTGCCCCCACCCCGCACCAGCCGCCCCCGCCCCGCGAGCCCCGGCGCGGCGGGGGCGGCGGAGCGGGCTCGGGGCCGGCCGTGGGCGGTGTGTGGGAGGAAGATGGTGTTTTCCCAGCCCTGGCTCATTCCTGCTGCCAGCACAGCCCCGCTCGCGGTGCTGCACCGGCGGGAGGGCAGAGCCGCTGCGGGTTCTGGGTGTGCTGGGGGCCAGGGGTGCATCAGCTGCCCCCCAGCTCGGGGTGTTGCTCCCCCAGCACAGGGCTGCTCTCCAGCACGCTCCAACCCACGTGCATGGAAGGAAATGTGAGGCACCGGGCTGGAGGAGATGTGATGCCTGGGGACTGCTGGCATGGGATGGGCAGGGTGGCAGTGGGCACCAGGATGGGTGGGTGATGCTGTGCCTGTGCGTGGTCGATGATTAAAGCCTGCCTGGATGCCAGCAGAGAGGTGGAGGAGCTGGGCAGGGCCTGACTCTGGGGAAAGGGACTCTGTGCCATGGAAACTGTGCACCACTGTGACCCGGGGACACCGTGGCTCGGTAAAGCCAGTGTGGGTTCACGGGATGCCCGCGCTGCCCGTGCTGCCCGTGCTGCCTGGACACTTTGCCCCCATGGCTGGGGCTGATGATGCCTCCATGTGCCGCAGTGCTGCTGCTCAGCAGAGCTGGGACGTGTCCCAAGGTGCCTCTGCTCCACACCCGGCCCCAGGCCAGCTGCCTTCGACCACCCAGCTCTTCCCCTTTTGAAGTTCCTATTAAATTTTAATCCTTTTATATAACTGCTGAAGGAGGGGGCAGAGCTCTGCTCCCTGCCTGCAGCAGGAGCAGCCGTGTCAGAAATGCAGGATGCTGCAGGGCCTGCTGGGCTCTGGGGCTGGGGGTCTCTTCCTGGGGGCACCAGGACTTTTGGGGGGCTCTCTGCACACCAGGAGTGGGGACAGGGTGTCCTGTTCAGTGGGAAAACCTTGGCACTTGAACCACAGCCCTGGGACATGGACAGGACTGCTTAAAAACACACGTAGGGCACTCATTTGGGCCGTGCCCCCCCACGCACTGGGCAGGGCCTGGTGAGGAGTTCTGGGCTCAGCTTGGCACCAGGATGGGGCTTGTGCCACCACGCTGCTCCTGCCACCGTGCAGGGCGTTACCCAGGTTATTGTTCCTGCACTTCCAGCCCGCGCTCGCTGTAATTATTATTATTATAATTATGATCAAATTACAGGGTGTGGTGTGAGTGGCTCAGCGGGCAGGCAGCAGCGGGTGGCTCTGGGTCTGCTGGGGGAAGGCTGGGCCTCGGGGGCCGCACCCTGCCCGGGGCTGTCCCTGCACCCTGGGGCTGTCCTGGCACCCCGGGACTACCCCGGGGCTATCTCAGTACCCCGAGATTTTCTTTGCACTCTGTCCCCTCCCTGGCAGGCTGTGTGCCCGCGGACAGGAGTGGGTGGCAGTCCTGGAGTGCCCTCGGATCGCTGCGGTGATCCAGGGGGGTGCCCACGGGTGGGTACCCCTTGTATGGGTGCCAGTCCGGCTCCGCAGGGCGCCTCAGGGGATGCCCACCGGTGGGTACCACTCATCCCGCGCCCGCAGCATCTCCCCGGCCCCACGTGCGGCTGCCCCCGCTCTCCCCCCACCTCCGGGGGTCCCGGGGCGCCGGGAGGCGGCGGCAGAGCCGCACCGGAGCCATTTTGCGCCGCCGCCGCCCGCTCTGGCTCCCGGGGAAAATCCACCGCCGTGTCTTGGCGGCGCCGCGGCGGCCCCGCTCCGCTCCCGCCGCTCCGCGCCCGCCCGCGCTGCACTGCGGGGCCGCCGCCACTCGCATGCTGCCGCCCGCCGCGCTCCCACGCGCGGGGCGCCGGCCCGGGCCGAGCCGGGACCAGCCGAGCCCAAGCGAGCCGGGCCGGGAGCAGCCGGGCCGGGGGCGGCCGAGCCGGGCCGTCGGGGAACCGCCCGGGAGCCGCCGGAGGATGTAGGAGGCGGGAGCGGGGTAAGAGCGGCGGGGGCGGCCCCGGGGCCGGGGGTGCCGCGGTGCCCAGCGCGGAGCGGGGGCCGATCCCCGGGGTTCGCCGTGCCCAGTGCGGGGGGGGATGCGGGGAAGCGGTCCCGGGGGTCCGCGGGGCTCGGTGCGGAGGGGGCTCTCACCGACGACGCACCGGAGCCGTGCGGAACCGGCCCCGCGGGAACGGGACGCGTCACCTGCGGACCCATCCGGCCCCGCCGAGAGGGTGTCCGGGGGTGAACCGGGGAGATGATGGAGGAGGGAGCCGGGGGATGGCCGGGGGCGTCTCAGCGGTGCCATGGCGCTCAGCTCTGCCAGGATTCCCCTGTGGGTGGGGGAGAGGGGGTCCCCATCTCCCGCTCCCAGCGGGCATCCCCATCTCCCGCTGCCCGAGGCGCTGGGGAGAGAGGCACAGCCCGCAGCCCCTCCAGCCTCCCCTGGATGGCGACGCCAGCCATCCTGCGTTCTCCCGCTGCGGAGGGCTCGGGGCAGTCCCAGGACCCCTCCCCACCCAGTGGACTCCCCCTCCCCATCCTGCCGGAGGGGCGGCTCGGACCGTGCCCGGCCGGGTGCTGAGCTGTGCCCATCACCGTGCACGCAGGTGCCATGGTCCCAGCCAGCCTGGCAGGCAAGCAGAGCTTCGGGGACCCCCGTCTGGCTGCTCCCTCTTGCTGCTGCCTTTCTTCCCCCAGGCTGTTGGGGTTTCTTGGAGGAGTCGGTCTGGTCCCTCCATCCTGTGCCAAATCTGCAGAGCAAGTTGGTGCTGGGACCGCTGATGTCTCTCCATCCTGTGACATCCAGCCCCTCATGTCACCTCCCTCGCCCACAGCCGATCCCTGCCCGTCCCCTGGCCAGGAAGAGGGCACAGAGCCTGGC
Source organism: Loriotus luctuosus (assembly GCA_035582745.1). Classification (NCBI taxonomy): domain Eukaryota; kingdom Metazoa; phylum Chordata; class Aves; order Passeriformes; family Thraupidae; genus Loriotus; species Loriotus luctuosus. The sequence goes on from JAWWEY010000085.1 coordinate 3,868,084, forward strand.
TGGTGGGGGTTGGTTATCCCCGTGGGAATCCAGGCAGCCTTGCTTGGTGTAAATGGGAGCAGGATCCGGTCAGCAGTGCAGATTCTCCTTTAGGAAATGGATGTAATTTTTGGTCTTTCTCCATTTCTCACCCCCATGCTCCACTGTTCCCCCCCGAATGCATCCATGGCTCCCAGCCCTTGAGGACTCTGTCTGTGCAGGGATGGAGCAGGGGAAGGGAGCTGGGCACGGCTGCAAGGAGCATGTCAGCCCTTTCAAGCATTATTACAGCGCCGGCAGGGCTGGGAATGCAAAAATAGCCATCAAAGTGACCGTGGAACATCCGAGCCTGGAGGGGCCCCTTTTGGCTGTGGCAGTGGTGGGAGCACTGACGTGGGGAGCTGTTGGTGTGAGCCAACTTTGGGGCTGCCCTGGGTGTTGTTACCCCGCTGAGCCAGGGCAGCAGGACCAGCTCCAGCCATCCCTGCTCTGCTGAACAGGGTGATAAAATCGTGCTGTCCCTCTCCAAGCCTGGGTGAGATGGTGCCGAGCTTGGTGCCCAAATCTCCTTCCTGAGTGCCAAGGCTTGTGCCACGTGGGCTTGGAGGAGCAGCCCCCAGCCTTCTCAATCCTCCTGCTGGGCCTGGCTGCCACCCAGCAGCTTGGGCAAGGCACGGGATGAGTGGAGGGTGTTGGGAAGCCCAGGCTGGGGGGGTTTGGGGGGCCCTTCCTTCAGCCTCCCCATCATTAACTCAGAGGCAGAGCAGTGCCAGGACCTGTGGGATGCACAGCCTGTGTGGGTGGCTGCTGGCTGAGCTGCTGTGGGTCTCCCCAGCTCTGCCCACACTCAAGGGCAGGATCAGGCCCCGTGCTGGGGTCTCATGGCCAGGTGGAGCTGCTGCGGTGGGGGCTGGGGCTCCAGATCCAGGTTTTGCAGACGCTCGCATCTCTCCAGCAAGCTGAGCCGAAACCCTGGATCCCACCCAGCCAGAAATTTGGATCTGGAGCCAAAGGTGACTCTTGGCCCTTATTGCCAACACGGGCGAAGCTAAAATCTGGATCTGAGCTGAAACAGGAGGAGCCTGGATCCAGTGCAGGGGCTGAACGTGTGGCTTGTGCTCCTTCTGGCCATCAAATTGCATTTCCTGAAATAGCCTGTTGAAGACCAGAGCCCAGCAGGGACCCAATGACAGGTCACCAGGGGTGTGGAAGCCCCATCACGATCCTGGCTGCCTGCTTCAAGACGTTGGCAGCCAGCAATAATAGTAATATACGGTGCCATTGCCGGGAGAGCGCAGCGCTGGAGAGCTAAGAATAGCAGAGGAGACGTGCCAGCAGAGGGGGACTGTGGGGCGGGCGGGGGCCGGGGCTGCGGCTGGACGTGCCCTGGGGGACACCCCGGCCGTGGGGTGGCAGCTGCTCCCCGCGGGAGGACATCCCTGTGATGGAGGTGCTGCGGAGGGCAAGGGGAAGGGGATGTGGAGAGTGGTGATGCCTGGTGCTGCAGAACCTGGGTAGTGCCCCTCCAGCCCGGCCTCTGGGCTTTGCCATCCCCAAGAACCAGGTGTAAAGCCTGCTCTGACAAAGTGGCATTCAGATCTCAATGGCCCTGTCATGCCTGGTCCCTCTACGAGCAGCAGCACAGGGGGACCAACTGGAAATCCATGGGCAGGGCAGCAGCTCAGCACTCCATGCTCACCTCGCAGGATTGAGCCCCTCCTGCCCAGTCCTGCTCAGCAGCTCATTCCCAGGGCTGCACAGCATCACTGGCAGGGCACAGAGAGGGCCAGGCCACCACAGGTCCTAAAGCTGAGCTCTCTGTCAGCCACCACAGCACGTGGTGCCCATCGGGTTAAGGAGAATGAATTTGTACCTTCCCCAGTTCTGCAGGGCCAGGGGTTCTGCAGCACCCCGTGTCCCCCTCCCACAAGCAGCTGTGCTCCTGCAGTGCCTGTGTCAGTGCCTCTGCAACCTGCCCTCAATCTTAATTAGATTTTCCACGTCGCCCCCCAGCTCACTCCTCCCCAAATGCTGGAGCAGGAGGAAGCCATGACATGGTTTCTAATCAGCTTCTGAATTCAGATTCCTCTTGGCTGTTGTTGGAGGCTCCCCTCAGCCTGTGTTTGGTGCTGCCCAAGCAGGGTCTGCTATGAAGCCAGCACCCCTGGGAGTGAGTGGTTCAGCAGCTGGGACACCCTTGGAAACACGTCATGTTTGGTGACAGCAACTTGAGGAACACCCCCAGCACCTGCCAACCCCATCAGAGTGACATTCTGCCCGCTGCCCCCGGCTCCAGCGGGCACTGTGGCTCTGCCCAGCACTGGCACCACTGCTGTGCTTTCCTGGGGTTCATTCTGCATCACTCCTGGGTGTCCAGTGTGGGAGCTGGGCACGGTGCCCATGGCCAGTCCCGCTGTGGCTCCACTGCAGCCAGCGCCGTGCCAGGTTTGGCTCTGCCTCCAGCACCCAGACCTTGTCAGCAGCGAGTTGTGGCTCTGAGCAAAGCCAGGGGATGCAAACAGTTCCCAGAGCTGCCATGCCCCAATTAATAGCCTGTGAATCACGGTGCTGTTGGAAGAGCAGATGTTTGTGGCGGGGTTGCCAGAGCTCAGTGTTTCACCAGGAGTCTGCTTGGCCTTAAATTGGCAGCTCTGGGCAGCAGGTGGTGATGGGGCCTTGCTGCCTGCCTGGGCCTCTCCTGCAGGAGGATCAGGAGATGTTTGGGCTGGGAATCAGCTGAAGTTTCTGGTGGGCAGAGGGAAGGGGGAGAACAGCCTGTCTGTGGGCAGGAGGGGTGCTGTGTTGGAGTGAGAGGACCACAAAAGCTGAAGGTATCCAGTCCTGTTGTGACAGCACCTGCTGATTTCCCAGTCTTGGGGAACCTCTCCTCTTCCCAAAGGGATGCAGGTGCTGTGGTGGCACAGAGGGTGCTGGGGCACTTGTTTGGGAATGCTGAATGGTTGGCACTGGGGAAACACTGTATGCCTTGGAAGTGGCTGTCCCTGCTGTGGTTGGTGTCCCCACATGTGGGGTTAGGGTGAGACCCCGTGGTGGTTGATGCACCCCGGGTTGGTGCCATCTGTGCAGCTGAGCTGAGGGATGGCCTCAGCTTTCATGTTTGTGTCATGACGCCCATCTGCCTCAGCTTCCCTGGGCCCTCTCTGGGTGGGGGCACACTGGGGACAGCCCCATGGTGGGGCAACCACACGGTTCCTGTGCAGCAGCTGTGTGTGGGGAGCCAGGGCAGCACTCAGGGGCCTGTGGGGTGCCCAGCAGTGTGTGGGGTGGGGCTCGTGGGACGCTGTGAGTGGGAGCAGCCAGGTGCACGTGGCCATGTGCAGTGATACAGAGCTGCTGAGTGTCCATCTGTGTGTGCAGGGTCCTGTCCGTGTGTCCATCCATCCATCATCCATCCATCCATCCATCCATCCATCCATCCATCCATCCATCCATCCATCCATCATCCATCC
>JAWWEY010000085.1:3871632-3899517 GCA_035582745.1 Loriotus luctuosus
TCCATCCATCCATCCATCCATCCATCCATCCATCCATCCATCCATCCATCCATCCATCATCCATCCATCCATCCATCAGTGTGTGGGGCTGTGTGTCCATCTGTCTGTACGGGGCTGTGTGTCGGTCTGGCCGTGCGGGGCTGTGTGTCGGTCTGGCCATGCAGGGCTGTGTGTCAGTCTGGCCGTGCGGGGCTGTGTGTCCATCTGTCTGTACAGGGCTGTGTGTCAGTCTGGCCGTGCAGGGCTGTGTGTCCATCTGTCTGTACGGGGCTGTGTGTCGGTCTGGCCGTGCGGGGCTGTGTGTCGGTCTGGCCGTGCGGGGCTGTGCGTGGGTGGGCGTGCGGCGCTGCGGGCGTGGGCAGCCCCTTCCCGGGGGTGCTGTCGGTGCGCGGGGGTGGCCGAGCGCGCCGGGGAGCGCGCGTGGGTGTGTCCCAAGCGCGCGGGGGCGACGGCTCCGCCACCGCCTCTCGCCGGCTGCGAGGTGCCGGTGCCGGTGTCGGCACCCGGAGCGTGGCCGCCGCCGCCGCCGCGCTGCCGTGGGTGGCCGTGACCCCGGGGACGCCTCCGGCCTCGCTGCGCGGCCTGGCCGCGGCATGGGCGGCCCGCGGGGAATTTGCGGGATCACAGGGAATCCATCCTCCGGCTCCTGCCCAGCCCAGGCCGGCAACTTCATGGCTTAGCAGCGGCGGAGGGTGAGTGGGGTGCTGGGTGGGAGGGGAGAGGGCCTGGCTGCGTGCAGGGGGCTCCGTGCCTGGCACAGCCCCGGTCCTGGGAAAGCCCTGCTTTGTGCCCAGCGGTGCCAGTTCTGCGAGACCCTCCGGCCCGGGCAGCCCACATCCCTAACCCTTTCGTGGCCGAATCCTCCTCCCTGGCAGCCACGTTCTCTCCTCGGTGTGCAGCCTGTGGCTCCCGGCCAGCCCTCGCTCAGACGAGCCTCGGCACAGCCTTGAAGCTCGCCCGACCGGGATGGGGAGATCCCAGCCCCGAGGTCTCTGCTCCTGTTCCCTGCAGAGCTGGGCTGGGGGCTGTGTGTGCTGCAAGGGGTGTGTGCTGGGGCTGGGGGCTGTGTGTGCTGTACAGGATGTGTGATGGGGCTGGGAGCTGTGAGGGGCTGGGGGCTGGGAGCTGTGAGCACTGGAGGAGGGGATGTGCTGAGTGTGGGCTGTGGGGAGCAGGGCAGGGCTGCCCCTCTGTGTATGCAAGGGACAGGGTCCCCTCTGTGTGTGTCTGTGTGTCTGTGTGTCTGTGTGTCGGTCCGGGGATGGAGCTGGGGAGCCCCAGCTCTGCCTGCCAGACGGCCCCGCTGCCGGGGAGCGGCACAGCCGGTGCTGACATCTGTGCTTCGAGCCCTGCCTGTCTTCAGTTGGCTCCTTGGCACAGTCACAGTGGCAGTTGGGTCCCTCTGTACCTCTCCGTGGATTCCCCCATCACCCTGCCTCTCCGTGACACAAACCTGTATCTCTGCTGTGCTTTCTCAGAGGGGAAACTGAGGCAGGAGGGAGGGAGCAGCAGAGCCCTCTCCTGATCCCTGTCATCCTGAGGCTTGATCCCACGCCTCACCCTGGCTTGTTTTTTCCTGCCAAGTGATGCCAAGAGCCGGGGGGGAGCGAGGGCGTCCTGGGACACAGCTCTGGGCTGTGTCTGCCCGGGGCCCTGGAGCCGCCCAGCTCCTCCTGCCACTGTCTGGCACAGCCCTGCCCTGGGGCTGCCACAGGGGCAGCTGGCGGGGACACCAGTGGCACGTGTCGTTGGGCACTGTGGTGACACTGGTGGCAGTGGTGGCCCTGGTGGCAGCGGTGGCCCTGGTGGCAGCGGTGGCCATAGTGACAGTGGTGGCCGTGCTGGTGGTGCCGATGGCAGTGGTGGCTGTGGTGACAGTGGTGGCCATGCTGGTGGCGGTGGTGGTGCTGGCCATGGTGGCCATAGTGACAGTGGTGGCCATGCTGGTGGCAGTTGTGGCATGGCGATGGCAGTGGTGGCCGTGGTGACAGCTGTGGCCATGCTGGTGACAGTGGTGGCCATGCTGGTGGCAGTGGTGGCACAGGAATGGCAGTGGTGGCCATAGTGGCAGTGGTGGCCATGCTGGTGGCGTTGGCCATGGTGGTCACAGTGCCAGTGGTGGCCGTGCTGGTGGCGTTGGTGGCGCTGGCCATGGTGGTCACAGTGACAGTGGTGGCCGTGCTGGTGGCGCTGGCCATGGTGGCCCTCCCGGAGCCGGGCGCTGTCCGCGGTGCTGATCCCGGCCCCGCGCTGCGAGTCCGACCCGCAGCACGAACCGGCGGCGGTCCCGACCCTCGCTCCCCCCGGGGGTGCACCGGGGTCCCCCCCTTCCCTGGGGACGTCCCGCCCTGTCCCTGTCCCTGTCCCTGCCCTTTGATGTGCTCCAGACAGGGCTGGTGGGACGGGAACCGCGCGGAGCTCTGTGCCCTCACCCCAGCGCTGTGCCCGTCACCCACGCCCTGCCCGCCGGGCTGGGCACGGCCTCCCCTCCACGGGCGCTCTGATCGTCCCGCCGGGCGGGTCGGACAGGGACGGGCTGGAGAGCGGGACGGGCAGGGCAGAGCGTGTGGGGACACGGTCCAACAAGGCTCCAGCGCTCCCTGCCGGGTTTGGGACAGCCGGGGAGGGGCTGCCGGCCCTGCTCAGGTTGGCTGATGTGGCCGGAGCAGCGCTGCTGGTTGGTGACACCGGGCTCACCTCGGCCCCCAGAACCCTGTCCCCAACCGCAGTGCCGGTGTCACTGCTCCCAGAACAAAATGTCAAGCCATGCAAATGAGACTGCGGGAGAGGCTGATTGAAGGGCCCTGCCCCGCCCCGGAGTTGCAATCAAATATGCAAATGGCTCCCGAGGAGGCTAGTGAAGGCTATTAATAGCGGGGATGAGGCTGGGAGAAAGCGTGGTGTTCCTGAGGGAACGAGCCTGGGGATGAGCTGGTTCTGCTTGTCCCTGTGCCCAGCGTGTCCCTCTGCAACGCCCGGGCAGGTGACAGGTACTCCCTGCAGGGAGCCCGCGGGCACCAGGGCTTGCTTTGGCCACCAAACCCTTTGAAGGAGGAGTGCTGCCCGTGTGCCCACTGCCCAGCATCCGCAGGGAAAGCCAGAGGGACAATCACAGCTGCTGAAAGCCCTGGGCTGAGATTTCAGCCCAACCAGGAGGGGTGAGGTGCCCAGTGGGCCCTGGGCTCTGCTCGGGGGGTTCCTGTGGCTCAGCCTGGGCAGGAGCTCAGGGATGAAAGGGGCTCCCTGCCACCCCCCACCCTTCACCCTGTGCTTCCCTCTCCTGGTTTCCCTCTGTTGCCATTGATGATGTCCCTCTCCTGCCAGCTCCAGCAAGGCCACAAGACACTGGTGGGACCACAAGGCTCAGGTCAGGGGTGATGTAGGGTGTGAGGAGCATGGGCAGAGCTGGGTGCTGGCAGAGGCCAGGGTGGCACAGCTGGCCTGAGGCTGGGCTGTGCAGGACCCTCCGTGGCCATCCTGGGCTGACTGTGCCCATCTGAGGAGCATCCAGGGCAGCATCACACCTTGGCAAAGGTTGCATTAAAACAAAAATGTCCCCAGTGTCCCCAGCCAGCTCAGGGGTCTCGGTGTGCTTGGCCTCTGCTGCAGCCCCTCCACCCCATCTCTTGGGTTTTGGGCTCCAGGAACTGTTTGACCTTTTTATAGAAAATCGCGGAAGTCAGGCTGGAGTCAACAGTAACTAATTATTTAAAATCTGAAACTGGAATAATTAGCCCAATTAACAGTCTCAGGTGACGTCTGACTCCATCTGATAACGGCCCGAGGAAGAGGGAGAGTAATTAACCTGTCAGCCTGACATTTGTAGGTCAGCCCTGGCTCCTCACCATGTCGGGGTGGGCACAGGGCTGTTTTTGGGGGGTCCCATCTCTCTGGCTCCAGGAGGTCTGCATCTTTGGGGGTCTCAGTGCAGGGAAGGGGCTGTGGGTGAGCCCAGGTGGTTCCTGGGGGAGATGGGCTGGGGGGACGGGGTGCAGGGGGCTGAGTGTCCCCCAGAAATGCCCGAGCCGCTGCTGAGGCAGCACCTGTGGGCCTTTAAGGTTGCTGTGGAAACGGGGCTGCTCGTTGCCAGGAGGAGCCTCCTGCTTTCCAGGCAGGGCCCCCATCCCTGCAGGAGGGGATCCCCACCCCGGGCACCCTGCACTGCACAGACCCCCGTGTCTGTGAGGGACATGGTGAGGGCACGTGCAGGAGGGTGGCATTGGGTGGCACAGACCCCTCAGCCCAGCTTGCCCTTGGCATGGACAGCGGTGCCAGGTAGGGCTGGGCACACACCTGGACACAGCTGGACCCACACGGACACATGGACAGACATCCATCCTGACCTGCCCGTGCAGCCAGCCATGCCCTTGTGCCCCTTGGGAACCATGTCCTGACACCTCAGCTGGCACATGGACCCAGCCTGGCACCGGGGCTGTGCTGGCTGCCCCCTGGCAGGGCACGGGGAGCAGAGTGTGCCGAGGCACAGCCCCCGGCCACAGCCCGGCGCCACGCTCAGCTCCTGGAGTTTTAATGAGGTAAATTGTATAAAAAGCTCCGTTTGCCCTAAATGCCCATCCCTGCGTGAAGCTGCTGCAGCACAGCCCGGGCACACCCCTGGAGCTGGGCAGGGGGCTCCGGGGCTGGGCACACGCTCCCGGGCTGGGCACGTGGCAGCAGCAGGAGGAGGAGGAGGACGAAGGCGGTTTAGCACATTTGCAATCATTTCCCTCCTCCCCCCCAAGTTTACAGCTTAGTTCAGCGGCTTATCAGCCTCCAATCTCATTAAATCAGGCAAATTGTAGCATCTGATATTTTATGGAGATTAAGGTGCGCGCCCAGACTCTATAATTATCGGCAAAGATGTATTTACAATACCTTGTTGCTAGTAAACAAAAAATAACTTCGGATCAAAGCTCTCTTCCAGGGGAATAAATCTGCCCATCGAGTCAGAGCGCGGCAGGGAGACCCCCCGGGGGGGGGGGGCACCCGGGGGGGACCGGGGGGGGGCGTTCCGGGGATGTCCCCGCTCCCACGTGGCCGCTGCGAGTCCCCCTGTGCTGGATCCATCCCCAGGGTCTCCCTCGCTGGCATCTCCCTGGCTGCACCCACCCCTCCGGCCGCGGCTCCAGCCGGGATTTCCACCGCAGGGACCTCCCCGCTGAGCCGAGCCCGGGATTTATCGGCACCGTGCGCGTTGCCCCTGGATTCCTCACGGCGCTGGCGGCAGCGCTGCGGATTACCGCTGTGGTGACGCTGGTTTATTGCTGCCTGAAGTGGATTTATCCGTGCGGCAGGGCCCGGGCTCGCTGCTGGTGTAAATCACCGCGGCACGGGGCTGGCAGGAGCCTCGGGGCTGTGGCTGCATCCTTGGCATTCCAACCTCCCTCGGGGTTTCGTGGCCGAGCTCCCCGTGGCACCATCCTCTCCACACCACAGATCAGCTGCCCCTTCTCCATCTCACTCTTGTGCCCACTGAAACGAGAATAAAATGGTGATAATGCTGCAGACGTCCTCTGCAAAGGGCTCTGAGGCAGATGAAAAGCTCTACTTAAGAGTGAGGCCATTATTATTAATAACTTGGAGCCAGGCTGTAAATTCAGCCGACACAGCTGTTACGGGAAATGAACCTGCTCCTGTGCTGGCTGCAGGTGTGGGATGGGGATGGAGAGCAGGGATGGGGATGGAGAGCAGGGCTGGGGATGGAGAGCAGGGATGGGGATGGAGAGCAGGGATGGGTGCCCCATGGCTGCTGGATGGCACCATGGCTGCTGCTGGGCTGTGTCCACAGCTGGGGCAGCAAGGCCAGAGGGGGCAAAACCACTTGACTCCATCTCTGGGATGATTTCTTGGCTTTTTTCTGGAAGGTTGAGGTGTGAGGGAGGGATCCTGGGGCACAGGACTCCTCCCAGCAGGAAAGGAGGTGGCTGAGCTTTGTGACAAAGCTGAGACCTGGCCCAGTCTCAGTTCAGGGGTGAGGAGCATGGGCAGAGCCAGGTGCTGGCACAGGCCAGGGTGGCACAGCTGGCCTGAGGCTGGATTGTTCAGGACCCTCCTGGGTTGACTGTGCCCATCTGAGGAGCATCCAGGGCAGCATCACACCTTGGCAAAGGTTGCATTAAAACAAAAATAACTCGGTGCCATTCAGTGCCCAGAGCCTGCAGCCAGGTCAGAAAAAGGCAAAGCTTCCGTGGCTCCCGTTCCATCGGGATGACTTCACCTCTGGCACTGCCACCCCTGAGCAGGGCAGGGGGGTGCCCAGGGTGGCAGAGCCGGGCGTGGAGGGGGTGTGGAGTGCCATGAGGTGGCACACGGGTGGCACGGGGGTGCAGAGCACGGCCATGGGCTCGTGGTGCTGCCTGTACCCAGCTCGGGAGCTTCTGCGGGGGAACGAGCTCTGATATAAATATCTTTTTGCTCAGCACACGACCTACTTTCCAGACAATGCCATTAGCCTCCCGACTCCCTCATTCATCTTCTGCCGTCCTCCCCCAGCCCTCCCTGCGCTGGCACCCGCACCAGCCTGGCACACAGGCCATGCAGGGGTGAGCCAGGATGGGCACCTGGCTCGGTGGCACCCTGGGGACCCCGTGCTGGCCTTGGGGACAGCAGCAGCCCCCTTCTCACAGCTGGTGCTGCCTGTGCTCTGCCCCTGCTCCAGCTTGGCACAGGGTGGCTGGGTCCCCTTGGGGATTTCTCCACCCCATCCCACAGGATCCTCAGATTTCTCCCTCCCTCTGCCTCCAGCCCCTTTCCCTGCCAAATCCATGGTCTGGGTGGCAAATGGCCCCATCCAGGGACATCCTCAGCCAGGCACGGCCTCCTTGGGTCCATCCTGGTCAGGCCAGAGGGGAGCACAGCACAGCAGCCATGCATTGGCCCAGGGGGAGCGTGTGGGGTCAGGAGCACCCCCAGAGCTGCTGCTGGGCTCACACACACGTGGTTCACCCAGGATGATCCTGCAGGAGCTCCACGTGCTGGCAGAGGCTGTGCTGGGCCGTTGGTGGGATTAGGGGCAGGTTGGGCAGAGGGTGCCCAGTCCCGGTGCCATGGCAATGCCCAGCCCCTCTGGCTCCTGGGGATGGCTCTGACACCAGTTTTCCCTCAGGAGCTGGAAACATCTCTCCAGGCCCACCACCTGCACACCTCCGTGCACCCCTGGGATGAGCCCCCGCTCCTCCCCTGCAGCTAAAATTAAATATTCAATTTGTATTGCTGCTAAATCCTGCAAATCTCTTTTATCTCTAAGCTGTTGTAGCAGGAATATCGGTGGTGTAATCTCCATGGGGGCTCATCCCACTGCCCTTCACAGCTCCCTGGCTTGGATCACACTCCCTTTTCCCCACATTTCTCTCTGGGATGCTTCAGGGTGGTGGAGAAAGTCTCCAGTGCCAACAGCAGAGCTCCCCATGGCACCCATTCTGTGGGGACAAGGGTGTGCATGGTCCCCAAATTGTGATGGAGGTGCTTTTGGCCCAGGTGGTCCCACCAGAGCATCCCCCATGCCTACCATGTCCTCACTCAGCAGCCGTGCCCCCCCTCCCCGTGCTCTGTCCCCGCGCTAAGAGCATTGTGCAGAATTATGTATTTAAATATTTAGGTTTTCATCAGCTTTGCAAATTAAGCCCATCCATTAAAGCGGCAGTTTGGGTCCTCTGCTGGCAAGCTGGGCTGTGCCAAGCCTCGGGCTCGCTGTGCTCATCCCAGCCCTGGCCCCAGGGGATGCAGCCTGGGAACGGGACGTGATGGCCCCGAGCATCCCTGCTGGCGCAGCGAGCAGGGCTCTGCTTCCTCCCCGTTCCTGGAAACTCCGGCCCCTGTGGGCCCTTGGGAGGGGCGTGGTGCCCTGAAGGGAACGGGTCGGGATTGGTGTTGTTTGGGATTGATGTTATTTGGGGTGGAGCAGAGAGTGCCTCGTGCTGGGGAAAGCAGGATGAGGAGCAACGCTGGTGACAGGTGGGAGCCCTGGCTCGGCCAAGCAGGGCAGGGATGGCAGTGCCAGCCTGCTGGGGGCTCCGTGGGAGCGAAGCTGGGCATGGAAGGGGCAGCCTGCCCAGGGGTTTGGAGGAAATGGGCAGGAGATGGCCAGAGCTGGCACTGCTGCCATGCTGGGTGCTCAGGCTGTGCTGCCCCCAACTCACCACAGGGGCTTTGGAATGATCCCTGGCTTAATCATTACACAGCATGGCTGGGGAGAAAGTGGCTCTTTAAACCTCTGCAGCCTGGCCTGGCTGGGAGGGAAAAATGGGGGTGATGGGGAAATGGGGTTCCTCCAACACTGGTAGGGAAAATGGAGATGATGGGGAAATGGGGTTCCTCCAACACCACTGCCAGCTGGGGCTCCTGGCACAGCCACAGGGTCTGAGGGAGCTGCCACAGCCCCAAGTGCCTCTGGCACAGGCAGATTTAACTCCTGGGAGATGCTGGAGCCCACCTGGGGCACCGCTGCTGCCTGGAGTGCCCACGGGAGTGTGGGCACAGCACAGGGGATGTCCCTGCTTGTCCCTTCCCTTCTCTGCAGGTGAGCAGCAGGCTGTGGCCTCTCCCTGGTGTCACCTGCCTGTCCCCCTGTCCCACCAAGCCCTGGAGGCACCTCAGGAGCTGCTGGCTGCCTCTGGCCCCAGGCAGTGTGGGCAGATGTCAGTGTGTCCGTGGGAGGGGAGCTGTCCGTGGGCATCACCGGCGATGGGTGCCCATCCTTGCGCCTCAGTGCCCACAATCCCTGTGCCAGCTGGCAGGGGCTGGGCTCCCTGCAGCCCTGCCTGGCCTGGGGGTCCCTCTGTGGGGGTCTCCCAGCTCAGTTGGCTGCACTCCTGATGCTCTGGCTGTGGGATCCCCCCTCTGGCAGTCGATGCCCCGTGTGCCATGTCCTGGCTCTGTGGGCAGCATGAGCATTGCTGTGGGGCTGAGGGGGCTGCAGCTGCCTGTGCCATGGGGCTGCTGCCTTCTCACCCTGCCAGCCCTTCCTGTGCACGCTGCCATGGCCCATTCCCTGTGCCACCTCTTTCCTTCTCAGCCATCTTCCCATTCCCTGTGCCACCTCTTTCCTTCTCAGCCATCTTCCCATTCCCTGTGCCACCTCTTTCCTTCTCAACCATCTTCCTGGCACCTTGTTGCCAGGCCCAGATGTTCCCCATCCTAAAGGGCTTTTGAAGACGTGCCTCTTCCACCAAGATCTGCTTTGGGCTTTGCAGGGATGGAATGTCAGACTCCTTTCTTTGCCTCGGCAGCTCCAGGATGCTCCAGCTCCTTTGCACACCCAGCACAGCAGCTCTTGCCCCCAGAGAACCAGGTCTGGGGCCGGGGTGGGTGGTCCTGGGCTGTGTGTGCAGTGCAGGGAGGGGGTTCCTGTCCCCCCGAGGTGGCAGCAAGCACAGTCAGTGCTGTTGTGGTGGGAAGTCCCCACATTGGCAGCCGTGCGGGATCCCTGGCAGCTGGGCGCCTCGTGGCCGTATTTCCTCGCTCTGCTCCACGAGTAATTGCTCAGATGGGGACGTGGGGCAACTCCCATCCCTCTCCCGGCACGGTAATGAGTGAAGAAGACTCAAAGACAAATGGCTCATTAAGAAGCAGTGCTGCATTGCAGGATTTTTCATCCCACCAACCGCTGCATCAGCAGAGGCAGCACCTCTCGCGCTCGCTCTCCCAGCCCTGGAGAAGGAGCTGTCAGGCAGCTGGGGCTGGTGCCAAAATTAATCATGTGCTTAATAACGTGCCCAGCCCGTCGAACGGCCTGTCCTCAGCCTCCCAGCTCTGGAGCAGGGTGGCTGTGCTGGACTGGAGCCCTGGGGCATCGTGGATTTGGGGTTGGTGCTTGGGAAGTGCCCATTCTAGGTGAGAAGGGATTTGTCAGGGCAGGGCTGAGCCAAGAGAGATGCCCCCAGCCTCAGAGTGCCAGAGCCCCCCAGTTATGTCAGGGTGTCAGGGTCTTCCAGATATTTTGGGGTGCTAGAGCCCCCCAGCCCTGTCGAGGTCCCAGCCAGCTGTGCTGGCTTCTGTGGCCTTCCCAGCGGCCTCAGTAAACACTTCTGCTCCACTCATATTTGCAAATCCTCAGCTTGTGCTCATCTTTCATGACTTTTAACAAATCTTGCCTCATCCCTTTTTTCCAGCGGTGCCTGGTTGGATCCTGCCCCTCACAGCCCTCTGCAGGCAGCGCCTGCCTGCAGCTGCTCTGCTTTCTTTTATTAACAGTAATTGGTTTTGATTTCCTGATTGCAGCCAGTGTATTTTCTGTGATCTTTGCATCCTGCTCACAGTTTTCCTCTCTCCCTTCTCCTTTTTCACCTTCCCCCTTTTCTCTTTCCTTTCCCTCTCTTTCCCCCCTTTCCTTTCCTAATCCCTTTCCCTTTCTTCATCTTTTCCCTTTCCCCTTTCTCTTCTAAATTAGGTGATCTCTTACTGAAGCCCCTCTTTTTTTTCCTCCAGACTGAGTAAATTTTACTAATGCAGCCTCATAAAATAACAGTGCAATTAGTAATAAAATAAAATGTTTGCTTTCCACAATTCTTCTCGCTTACAACGAGCTGGGAAAGAGTAAATAGATTAAAAGCACGGTGGAAAAAGACCTGGCAGTATTCCATATTTATTTTCTTCCGACGACCATAGATCAAATTTGTTCAGCCCCTAAGTGGGAAAACCACTTTATTTTATATTTTTTCCCCAGCTCCAGCTCGCTCACGCTGGGTGTTTGTTCTCTCCCCCTTTCATCCCAAGCCATAAAGGTCCCCAGCAGGACCCAAGCTGGCAGAACCTCGCATTAATTTGCAGAACGGGCCGGGCTCGCACTTCTCCCGGGCTGGAAGGTGGAAAAAAAGTCCCTTTGGTGGCGCTGGGAAGGCGGGGTGGCGGGAGGAGGCTTTGTGGAGCGAGCGGCCGGAGCCGGAGCGAATGAAAGTCGATGGCGAGGTGGCCGCTGGGCCGGCTCTGGCACCCGCTGGCAGGAGATTGCATAACAGGATGGGACTGGGGATGGTTTTGGGGCTAAACTGGGTGAAACACGTGGCCGTGGCCGTGCGGAGCTGTCCCCGTTGCTGTGCTGGTGTGGGGCGGCCTCAGGGGAGGATGGAAGGCTGGGCTGATAAAAAATCCACAGGGAGGTGGCTCAGGCGGGTTTTGGGGGGGAACACCTTTGCTCTGCCTTCATCCCCGTCCTGTTTCCTCCCCCAGAGCTGCTGCCCCAGGGATTCCCAGCGTGGAGGAGCTGCTGCTGGTGAGACCATGAGGACAGCATCCCCCTGAGCGCCGGGCGGTGAGTGCCACCTGCAGCCGTCACCGGGACCCCAGCATGGGCTGCTGGGCAAGGGCAGGGGGCCAGGACCCCCCGAGTGCAGGGCCACCAACCTCACCTCTTGGGGTTAGACATGGAATTGTTGGAAACCCAATCTTGCCCTGTGTGAGGGTGGTTTGCCAGACCCACACATTGTAGTGGGGTTTTGATGTCCTCTCACATCCCCGCTGGTGTTCCTGGTGCTGGAGGAAGGATGGGAGGATCCTGGGTGCTGTGGGGTCCCAGGGAAGCTCAGGCTCCTGGTGGGTCTGCCCTGAATCCCTGCAGCCCTGGGGCTCAGCACGGTGCTGCCTCCAAGGCAGGGATCTCATGGGGCAGCTGCTGGGAAGTGGAGCTGCCTCTGCCAAGTGCTCCCATGGGAAATTAAACAGGAGGAGGAATTTCAGGATGGCCTGGAGCACCAGGGACTACGAGCCCCTCTCCTCCCCGTGCTGACCCTCGCCATGGGGAGAGACATCAGAGGGAGGTGGTGATGGGGAGCCACTGGTGGGAGTTTCTCCAGGCTGGAAGCAATAAAGGCGAGGAGTGAGTTATTTGTAATGGTAATTACGCTCTTCCAGTTTATCCTAGCACATAATTGTGTGGGCGGTAGGTTCCCACTGGTGGTAATTACCCTGGTGTTAAATGGCACAAAATTCAGCTGGGCTGGGTTTTTCCCCCTTGACTTAAGTCTGTGCTTTGGTGGCACAAATCCCTCCATCCCAAGGGCTGCTCAGTGCATTGGCCTTTGGAGGGACACAGCTCCAGCTCTCGGCCGTGTGCCCATGAGCCATGCTGTGGTCAGCTGCCCCAGCGCCACTGCCAGCCTGCCCTGGCACAGGGGACAGGAGTGGGGTCTCTCATCATGGCATGAGGCCATTGGGATGGGGACCCTGCTCTGTGCCGCCCATTCCGAGCCCCACAAGGTCTCTCCCAACCCTTCCTCCACCCCGAGGTTGCCCTCAGGGATCCTGGCAGGTCCCTGGGCAGGGTGCAGACGCCTGTGTCGCCTTGGTGAGCTGGGACACGGATCCTCCAGCACGGCGCGTCCCCGCCCGCTGCCGGCGCTCCGCAGGTGCGGGGGAGCGGCGCTGCCTCGCCTCGCCCGCGGTTCCGGCTTTGTTGAATTCCTGCACCTGCCGAGCACAAAAGCCCGGCGGGCTCGTGCTGACAGGCTCCGCAGATATTTTGACTCCTTCTTGCCGCCGCGGCAGCAATATTTGGATCAGCTGAGAGCTTCCCTCCCCGAGCAGGAGATGATAGCTCAGCCCGCGGAGGCAGAGCTGGGCTGGGAGCCCGTTTGTCTGTCTGTCCTTCCACGCTGCTGCTCGATCCCAGGCCAGGGAGGCAGCTCCATCCCACGCTGCTGCTCCTGCTCCTCGCAGCAGCTGTCTGGGGAGGGGAGAGGATTCATCTCTACCAGCTGCACCTTCCGCTCAGCAATTAGGGAGCCTTGTTAGAGCAGGAGCGGGATCTGAGCATGGGGAGCAGTGCACGATGGAGCCATCCAGCCTCAAAAAAGCTGAGCAGGAAGGTGGTGGTGGCTTAAGGTAGATGTGTTCCCAGGGCCCTGTCTGCTACTCAGGGCCAAATACCATTGCTGCCCACCCTTACACCCCATGGGGACCCCAGTTGCTCTCTCCTCCAGGGCTGCTCGGGGGCATAACCCCATCCCACCAGCCCACCCAGTGTCCCTCGTTTCCAGTCTCCATGGTCAAATCCCCATGTGCCACAGGGAGCATCCCACGGTCACCTTTCCCTGCAGCCAGTCTGGGAGACGTGCTGCCTGCAGCACCCTGCCCGAATATGACAACAAGAGCGTTAACGATGCCTGTTAATTAGCCGAGATACTCTGGAGAATAAGTAATTTCCTCATTTACAGTCCAACCAAAGACAGAGCCTTTGAGGGGCTGCAAGGCTCACAAACCTCCATGGGCGCAGGCGGCTCAGCCTTGGCTGGCACAGGCTCAACCTGGCTCAATCCGTCCATCCTCCTGCTTCACCCTGGGGCTGCCCCTCACACAGCACAGCCACCTCTGCTCCTGGCTCCCCATCCAGAGGGCTTGCAGGGCAGGAGAGCCCTGGATTGTGGGTCTCCATGTGGGGCTGGATGGAGACATCAGAGCTGGCCCCCCTGCGCCCCACGGCAGCTCATTAGCGGCGCTGTGAATCGCAACGGCTGAAAAACTCAGCCAGAGTCGCTTTCTAATGGAGAAACACTTCATAATATTTGGTGTTGGAGAAGAAAACAAGGATCTGCTGATGGTAGCATGTCCTCCCTCACTGTCTGAAGGCCCTGCAGCCTGCATGGCTGCTGGCAGCACCTTCTCCTTCCCACTGCCCCCTCCAAGAACCTGAGCTGGGGGTAACCCCAGGTGCCTGGTGTGGGCACTGTGCTCCTGTCACCACATGGAAAGCCGGGATTCTGGCACTTCACAGGACTGAATCTTGCCCTGGAGGCTTCCCAGCCTTCTCAGCTGGTTCCTGTGAGGTAGCCCCCATGTTTTTCTGGTGGTGGGTGTGCAGAGGGGATCTTGACACTGTTCTTATCCCTGTCCCCACAGATGAGCCCGCAGGGGCATCCCGGCAAGATGCCGAGGCTATGGGGTGGGTGCTGAAATGATGAAGGGCTACCATGGGGAGTGTAGCCAGACACAGCCCTCCTCCGGCCGCCGCTGCCGCTGCATCCCCGAGAACTGCGAGCATCCCGCCGACCGCATCCCCGAGGGCCGGCCGCCCTACCTGCCCAGCCCCAGCGAGCCGTGTTCCCTGGAGCATCCCTACTGCCCTGGCGTGGGCAGCGAGTGCCCGGGCGGGCCCCTGAGCGAGCCGCCCTCCGCCAGCGCCAGCAGCACCTTCCCGAGGATGCATCACGCGCAGCAGCAGCAGCAGCCCTACGACTCCTGCGACGAATGCATGGCGACCGCCCACCCCGCCAGCAAGATCAACCGCCTGCCCCCCACGCTGCTGGACCAGTTCGAGAAGCAGCTGCCGCTGCACCACGACGGCTTCCACACGCTGCAGTACCCCCGGGCCGGCGGCGCCGAGCCCCGCAGCGAGAGCCCCAGCCGCATCCGCCACCTCGTGCACTCCGTCCAGAAGCTCTTCGCCAAGTCCCACTCCCTGGAGGCGCCGGCCAAGCGGGACTACAACGGCGCCAAGATGGACGGCCGCGGGGACGGCTACCACCACCACCACCACCACCACCATCACCACCACCACCACCAGTCCCGCCACCACGGCAAGCGCAGCAAGAGCAAGGACCGTAAGGTGGACTCCCGGCACCGGTCCAAGATGTTGGGCTGGTGGAGCTCCGACGACAACCTGGACAGCGACAGCAGCTACATGGTGTCCGGCCGGCACGCCGCCGACCAGGGCACCCAGTACTGCGTGGACGCTCCCGAAAGTGCCTTCAGAGACTTGACCTTGAAGAGTCTAAAGGGCGGCGGGGAAGGAAAATGCCTGGCCTGTGCCGGCATGTCCATGTCTCTGGACGGCCAGACGCTCAAGAGGAGTGCCTGGCACACCATGACCGTCAGCCAGGCCCGTGAAGCCTATCCCAGCGCCGGCGGCACCGAGAAGACCTTGATGCTTCAGGAAGCAAAGGCCAAAGACCGAGCGTACCAGTACCTGCAGGTGAGGGGCTGGGCAGGGTGAGGGGATTGGGGTGACTGGGGGGTGAGCCTGAGCTGGGACCCTCCATCCAACAGCCTGGGGTGCTGTGAGGATGCTCCTGCTCTGCTCCGTGTCCCCAGTGCCTGTGCCCCATTCCCATGGCCCAGATGTCTCCTTGAAGTCCATCTGCTGCCTCCTGCCCTGTGCTGCATTTGGGGTCAGACAGCTCTGTCAGCTCACCAGCAGCCCTGTGCCTGCTCCCTTCTCACTGCTTTTATCCTGCCTGTGTGTCTGGCTGGGTGCCACTGCCTGCCTCATCACTGGGCTCCCTTCTAGGTCACCCCCCTTCCAATTAAAAGCTAATTAACTCTTCTCTCCCTTTCCTGGGGGAAGGAGACAGGGAGCAGCAATGCTGTGCTGGCTGGCAGTGGGGGTGGCTGGGGCTTGTCTCCACTGGCAGCGGGGGCATTGGGGCAGGGTGCTGGCCCAATCACCCTGGCTGGGGGCCCCAGGGGACACCAGTCCCCTGCCACTGCCCTACAAGGACCCCGTGGTGCTGGCGTCAGCAGCACGTGGTGGCACTGGTGCCCAATACGTCAGGCGGGTGCTGCGCTGGCATGGGTGGGATTTGGCCCAGACGCTCCTGCCAGAGGGGCCGTGAGGTGGGAGCTGCTGCACTGCCCCGCCTTGTGGGAATGGGGAGCTGTGCCTGTTAGGAGGGATCTGCTCTCCTGGATTTTGGGGCTTTCCAAAAGGGTCAGAGCCCGCAGGGTCTGTCCCTGCAGCTCTGGGGTGCATGGGGAGGACGGGGGAACCAGACACACATGCTGGATTTGGGCTGGATTTGGGCTGGCTCTGCATCCCACCTGTGGGACCCCGGCCACCACATCCTCCCACGCTTGCCTCCTGCTCCAGGTGCCGCAGGACGAGTGGAGCGGGTACCCAGCGGGCAAGGACGGGGAGATCCCGTGCCGGCGGATGCGCAGCGGCAGCTACATCAAGGCCATGGGCGACGAGGACAGCGCCGACTCGGACATCAGCTCCAAAGTGCTGCCCAGGGCGGCCACGCGGCGAGACAGCTACCGCCGCTCCTCCAGCGCCGACCAGGCCAGGACCAAGTAAGGGCTGCTGCCTCCCAGCCCCGTCCCAGCTCTGCAGGCAGCAGCGGGGCCATGGGCCAGGGCTCCCTGGGAGGACAAGTGGCATGTCCCTGCTCACGGCATTGTCCCACTCACAGCATTGTCCCTGCTCACGGCATTTTCCCTGCTCACAGCTGCATTCCCCAGTGCAGCAGCACCCAGCCCTGTCCCTGCTCTGTGTCAGGGCACTGGGGGGGACATGGCTGTGCTGGGCTTTTGCGGGGGGGACCTGCTGCTGCAGCCACATGTAGATTGTGGGGAGAAGAGTCGTGTTCAAAGGGGGATGACTGAGACGTGCTCCAGTCCCAGTAGGTGAGAGTTTTGGGGGCAGTGAGGAGTGGGGACAGCAGCAGTGGCCAGCGGGAGGATCGCTGCGGCTGCGTTTCCCAATGCTCTGCTGGAATGTGTTGCTTTTGGTGCGATCCCTTCTATTCCCACTGTCTCTCATTAGGTTTGCAAGTAGGCACTATTCTGATTCATATATCTGTAACTGTCCCAGCTGCTGCACGCCACCGCGAATGCTCCCGCGGGGACAGAGCTACAGCCGTTCCTTCACCACCGGCCAGGTATGTTCTGTGGCTCAGGTCCCACGGGGCAGGTTGGGGCAGAGATATCACTCTGAGCATCCCCTGCCCTGGCTCAGCCTCACCCACCGCTCTCCCCAGATCAACGACGAGCTCAACCACCAGTTTGAGGCCGTCTGCGAGTCGGTGTTTGGCGAGGTGGAGTCGCAGGCCGTGGAGGCGCTGGACCTGCCCGGCTGCTTCCGCATGCGGAGCCACAGCTACCTGCGGGCCATCCAGGCAGGCTGCTCCCAGGACGACGACTGTCTCTCACTCTTCTCCATGTCGGCCCCTCCTGGGCCGCCCATCACCAGCAGCATCCTGAAGCCCAGCACTTGTGAGTCCTGGGGGGTGGTGAGGGCTTGGCCGCGTGGGGGAACCCCAGATCTCTCTGCCTGCTCACCTGGGCACCTGCCAAGGGCTGCTGCTGCCCTCCTGCTGGCCCTTGACCACTGTAGTGCCCAGGACAGGGTGTGAGCATCCTGTTTGTCACCCAGTCCCAGTCAGGGGGGTGCTCTGTGTCCCCAGCAGCCATTTGCCATCCCCTCCTTCTGTCCCCATCTCTGCCCCTTGCTGGGTGCTCCAGCAATGTGGCCAGTGTGGGTCTGGGGTGTTATCCAATCCCAAAAACTGGTCAAACAGCCCCTCTGAACTCTGGCCCATATCTAACCCAGCTGATAGGCAAACCCTGTGGGGCCATGATCCCCGTGCTGTGGGAGGAGAGGGACAGCATTCCCCGGGGCCCCTGTTCGTGGCGGGAAATGAGCAAGTGTCTGTGTTTTCACGTGCCTTTTCATCCTGCGCCTCTCCCACAACAGCCTTCAGTTACAGAAAAGCTCCACCTCCCATCCCTCCAGGAACCAAAGCCAAACCTCTCATCTCCGTCACGGCGCAGAGCAGCACCGAGTCCACCCACGAGAGTTACCTGCCCAGCGAGGTCGCTCGCAGCCCCGCCTGGTCCAAAGACGCCGCGGCCCGCTGCAACTCGGCCGAGAGCCTGGAGAGCTCCAAGGTGACGGCCGTGGCCCTCGACCTGCCCCCAGTCCAGCCCCGTGCTGCTCCCAAGCCCTCCACGCTCATCATCAAGGCCATCCCAGGCCGGGAGGAGCTGCGGAGCTTGGCTCGCCAGAGGAAGTGGCGTCCGTCCATCGGCGTGCAGGTGGGCTCTGCTCCTCCCTGAGGGCTGCCCCAGTGGTGTGGGCCGTGCTGAGCCTCCACGCTGTGTTTTGGGGATTCCCTCCAGCGCTCTCTCTCTGCCCCTTGGCAGGTTGAGGCCGTCTCTGACTCGGATACGGAGAGCCGGAGCCAGAGAGAGTTCCACTCCATCGGGGTGCAGGTGGAGGAGGACAAAAGGTACCACATGGCTGCACTGGGGCACTGGGTTCCCAGGGGCTTCCTGCACACCACCCCACAGCATCTTTTCCCTCTCCCCTTTGGCTGAAACCCCAGAGCTCAGCAGCATTCCCCTTCCAGGCTAGCTGCCCCCACCTGGAGCTGGATTTGGCCTTTCCTTTGTCTTCTCTGCTGCCCAGAGAAGGGTCTGCCCTGATCCTGCCCTATTCCTGTCTCCTCTGCTGGGCTCAGCCCTTAGCTTTGAGCCCACGCCAGGTGCATATGAACCTTTGGGCATTTCTGTAGCTAACCATGACATTTTGGCCGGGATGGGAATGCCAGGTGTGCTAGAACCTGCATGGCCTGCAGGAAGGGAGCTCTGGCATTGTGCCCATGCAGCCTGGTGCTCCTCTCCATCCCTGGTCCAGCACTGGTAGCCATGGAAACAGGCTGAGAGCAGAGGAGATGAGGGACTGGCAGATCGCAGCTGCTCAGGGTTGTGCCTGTGGCCTTGAATGCTCCGGGATCCACCCCGGCATCCCCAGCCCCATCCTACCCGTGGGTGTCCCTCACCCTGCCCCTGCCACTGTCACACCTGGCAGGGGTGATTTATTAAAAAAATATGGATATTGGTCTACTACCGATATCCAACTGTGATGGACAAGAACTCTCTAACAGTTTAGAGTTAGAAAGTGTGTGTTTATTGTGGGATAGCTCCCAAATACACACCAAGTTTACAGGTGATTACAGAGTCCTTTTATCTATACAAGTATTGAATACGCAAAATACAAATACATATTCATGACTTTGGTACATCCCATTCCCTACTTCATATGGTAATTAGTTCAAACGCTATTAACAATGTGTAGTTTGTTCCTTGAAATGAGTCCGTGGTCCCTTTCACGGGGAGGGGTCCCAAAATGAGGAAGTAAATGAAATCTTCCTCATTCTGATCATTCTACCTCTTCAATGCAAATATGACAAATGAACCCTTGGTAGGACTCCCACTCCCTGTCTTCAATTGGTTTCAGAACAGAGGAGGCCTACAATTGTCTTATGTTCCTAAAAGCTATTTATCAATTTCTGTATCCTTCATTATAAACCCAGCTAACCAAACATTATGTTGACAAGCAATCAATTATCAGTTAACTACCAACTCTTAACTTCATCAAGGCCTACCCATTTATTTTAATTAACTTCAATAAAGCTTATCTCTAACTAAAATCTTAGCTCCTCTAAAATCTCTAAATTCCTTAAAGTTTATGTCTGAGGGAGACGGGACAATCCCTCCTGGGCGCGAAGGTCCCCACTATTTATTAAATCAACTCCAATAAAGCTTA
Source organism: Loriotus luctuosus (assembly GCA_035582745.1). NCBI lineage: Eukaryota > Metazoa > Chordata > Aves > Passeriformes > Thraupidae > Loriotus > Loriotus luctuosus. Next base: position 3,890,888 of record JAWWEY010000085.1, read on the forward strand.
TCTCTAACTAAAATCTTAATTCCTCTAAAATCTCTACATTCCTTAAAGTTTATGTCTCAGGGGGATGGGACAGTGAGGGACTGGTAGTGAGGGTCCCCACGCTCTCCATGTCTCTGCAGGCGAGCGTGCTTCAAGCACTCCAACAGCATCACAGTGACTACTAACTCTTAACTTCAGCAGGGCTTACCCATTTATTTTAATAAACTCAAATAAAGCTTATCTCTAACTAAAATCTTAGCTCCTCTAAAACCTCTAAATTCCTTAAAGTTTATGTCTGAGGAGGATGGGACAGTGAGGGTCCCCACGCTCTCCCTGTCTCCGCAGGCGAGCGCGCTTCAAGCGCTCCAGCAGTGTCACAGCAACTACTAACTCAACTTCATTAGGGCGTATGCATTTATATTAATTAACTCCAATAAAGCCTATTTCTAGCTAAAATCTTAGCTCCTCTAAAACCTCTAAATTCCTTAAAGTTTATGTCTCAGGGGGATGGGACAGTGAGGGACTGGCAGTGAGTGTCCCCACTCTGTCTCTGCAGGCGAGCGCGCTTCAAGCGCTCCAACAGCGTCACAGTGACTACCAACTCTTAACTTCAGCAGGGCTTACCCATTTATTTTAATCAACTCCAATAAAGCGTATCTCTAACTGAAATCTTAGCTCCTCTAAAACCTCTAAATTCCTTAAAGTTTATGTCTCAGGGGGACGGGACAATCCCTGCTGGCAGTGAGGGTCCTCACGCTCTCCCTGTCTCCGCTTCAAGCGCTCCAACAGCGTCACAGCAACTACCAACTCTTAACTTCACCAGGGCTTACCCACTTATTTTAAACAACTCCAACAAAGCTTATCTCTAACTAAAATCTTAGCTCCTCTAAAATCTCTAAATTCCTTAAAATTTATGTCTCGGGGGGATGGGACAGTGAGGGACTGGCAGTGAGTGTCCCCACACTCTCTGTGTCTCCGCAGGCGAGCGCGCTTCAAGCGCTCCAACAGCGTCACAGCGGGCGTGCAGGCGGACCTGGAGCTCGAGGGTTTCACCGGGCTGGCCGTGGCCACCGAGGACAAAGCCCTGCAGTTCGGGCGGCCCTTCCAGCGGCACTCCTCGGAGCCCGAGTCGGGCCGGCAGTACGCCGTGTACAAGACGGTGCACACGCAGGGGCAGTGGGCGTACCGCGAGGATTACCAGCTGCAGTACGACACGGTGGAGGTGCCCCGGAGGGATGCCTGGATCGAGCGGGGCTCCCGCAGCCTCCCCGACTCCGGCCGCGCCTCCCCGTGCCACCGCGATGGGGAGTGGTTCATCAAACTGCTGCAGGCAGAGGTGGAGAAGATGGAGGGCTGGTGCCAGCAGATGGAGAGGGAGGCGGAGGACTATGACCTGCCCGAGGAGAGTGAGTCGGGTGGGGTGGGGTGTCACAGCAAAAGGAGGGGCTGGGGATCCTGCAGAGCTAGGTGGGTGCAGTCATTGCCCTGCAGTGCTCCCACCTTGGAGCATCTTCCCTGCCAAAGCTAGAGGCTGAGTGAGGGCAAGAAACACTGGGAAACCCTCTGGGGCTAGAGGGATATGAAGGAGAGAAGTGACACGATGTGTTGGAGGGCTCTGAGCTGCCTGTGACTGTCTGCTCTCCCCCCCAGTCCTGGAGAAGATCCGGAGCGCGGTGGGCAGTGCCCAGCTCCTCATGTCCCAGAAGGTGCAGCAGTTCTACCGCCTCTGCCAGCAGAACATGGTGAGTGTGGGCAGGGCAGCGTGCCAGGGCTCAGCTGGGCTGGGGAGGGGGTGTCTCACACTCCCAGCCAGTGACCACCATGGAGGAGAGCTGGACACAGAGCCAGCACAGGGGGCTGGGATGGCCCCATGGCCAGCAGAGCCAACATCCCACTGATGGATGAGGGTGGCACTCTGTCCCTCTGTCCCCACAGGATCCCAACGCATTCCCTGTGCCCACCTTCCAAGACCTGGCTGGCTTCTGGGACCTCCTGCAGCTCTCCATTGAGGATGTCAGCATGAAGTTTGGGGAGCTCCAGCAGCTCAAGGCCAATGGGTGGAAGATCATGGAGCCCAAGGTGAGGGCAGGCTCTGCTACTGGCACTTGTACCTGTCACCTCTTCCTCCCTCCTCATCCCCAGGCACACCTGCACCCAAATCACTGCTGGGCTCTCACTGGTGGCTTCTTTTAGCAAACCCTTGAGAAACAGAGCTGGGAAAAAGCCAGGCTAGAGAAGGGCTGTTCTCCCACTGATGTATCCCAGCAAAGGGCCAGGCAGGATCCTGGCACGGGATGGATATAGGGATGTGCAGCCCTGCCTTGCAACCTGTGGGAGGGTCTGTGGACCCTCTCAGCATGGCTTGAGCCCGCTGGGATGCCCATTCCTGGGAGGCCCCGGCCTGAAGCCGCTGTTGTCTGTGCAGGAGGAGAAGAAGGTGCCTCCCCCGATACCAAAGAAGCCGCCGCGCTCCAAGGTGCACCCGGTGAAGGAGCGCTCCCTGGACTCGGTGGACCGGCAGCGGCAGGAGGCCCGCAAGAGGCTCCTGGCAGCCAAGCGAGCCGCCTCCTTCCGCCAGAGCTCGGCCACCGAGAGCGCGGACAGCATCGAGATCTACATCCCCGAGGCGCAGACCCGGCTGTGACCGCAGCCTCCGCTTTTCTACCCGGACTGGACGGCGCGGCCGTAGCTCACTGTGATGGGGGGCCGCGGGGACACCCTGGGGCAGCTCTTGGCCCCACTCACAGCTTCTCTCTTTTCTATCTTAGCCCTTTCGTGGATCCGACGGCGGCTGAACGCAAAGCCCGGTTCTGCCCCGTCCCCTTGCCCCCCACTGCCCGCATGCCCCTGCCAGCCTCTCCTGGGGTCCGGGGCTCTCCTTCCCTCCCTCTGCCCTCCCTGGGGCTGTGTCCCAGCTTTCTGTCCCCTCCCCACTCCCCCAGCCCTTCTGCACAGCCTCCCCTGCATCCCAACCCAAAGAGAGGTGACCTCCAGCCCCCGGCCCCGCCGGGCTGGAGGGGAGGGGGCTGCAGGCAGGCCCCCCCGCCTCTCTGTACTCAGTGCAATCCCCTGGTGTGTGGTGGGACGGGCCCCCAGCCCCTGCCCTGCCGAGGCTTTGGGACGTGCTGGGGACAAAGGGGTCCCCTCGCTGCTCCCCCCGCCCGCGGCTCAGGTGCCATGGGGACCCAGGGCTCCCTCCCTTATATACATATATAAATATAACCCAAGGAATAAACCAGAAACTACACGTGACCAGCTCTGTGTCCTGCCTGGTGGGACGGGCCAGAGCAGCAGAGGCCCCCCGGTCACGGCGAGCCGCCCCGCTTCCCTCGCACGGAACATCGCCACGCGCTTCTCCCCTTCCCGCTCAGCCCTCCTGCCCCTCCGCCCATCCCTCACCTGCCCGTCCTTCCCTCCTGCCAGCCTGGAGGCCAGCAGCACCTCTGTAATGCGGCACTAACCCGGGACAGGCAATAGTCCCCTCCGTGCCTCGCTGCAGGTGGGAGATGCTCCTCAGTGAGCCCACCTGCGGTGACAAGGAGCACGCTGGGCTTGGCACCAGTGGCTGGGACCGGAGGGTGGACGTGGCCAGCAGCTGTCCCTTGAGTGTGGAGCTAGAGAACCCCCCAGGGGGACACTCCTTCCTCCTGAGCTGCTGGAGCCCCGCGGGGTGGGACACCCCGGGATAGGGCTGTCACCTACCTGATGCCTCTCAGGGCCAAGGGACACCCTGGGATGTGGCTGTTCCCAGCTCTCCCATCACTGTGCACAGAGCCAGGAACAGGGTGGAGAAATCCCCCCAGGGCAGAGCAGCGTGGTGGGGCAGGAGGCTGCATCTGCCTCATCCCTGTCCTTAACCCCATCCTCCAAACATCCTGTCCCCCCTCAGTGTCCCTTTTGGTGGCAGAGGGGGGGAAGACCCCAGCCCAGCCCCTCACTCTGCCGCGCCAGCAGCCCCACGCAGCATCACCAGCCACCCCCCAGGGCAGGGCCAGTGGGTGCCAGGTAGCTCCCGAAATCTGGGGCCAAACCTCCCGAAATCTGGGGCCAAACCTCGCCCAGACCCTCAGGCAGGGCGGTGGGCTCAGAGGCAGCTGGGGGACGCCTGGCTGGGGTCCGTCGGTGCTAAACACCTCCGTGACGGCAGCACCCACTCAGCCACCCAAAGCCCTTCCCCGCCCCACTCCCCCTGCACCCCCAATTTAGGGATGTGCCTGGGAAGGGCCCCCGGCCCCCGCCCCGGCCAGCGCCGTGCAGTGACCGTGACACGTGGCTCCCTTTTTATTGTAACGAACCGCCGCAATTAATAAAGATGACTTTGGTTACTCCGGGCCAGCGGCCACTTCCCTGCGGGGACATGGCCGGCACCGGGCTCGCCTTTCAGCTGTCTCCCATCCTTTTGTGTCCGCGGGGTGGGAAAGGCATGGGTGTGGGGTGGGAAATTGGTGACCGTGGGGTGGGAGAGGGGTTTTTGCTGGTCTCCTCGTGGATCTCCCCATGGAAACCTGCCATGGGTCTTTTCCAGCAGGGTCTCTGCTTCTGAGTCTCTGAGCCTGTCCCCCTGTGGGTGTCTCTCTCCCTGTGACTCCCCACGTGAGTCTCCCCTGTGACACCCCCGTGGGTGTCACTCCTCGTGACTCCTGCATGACTCCGGCTCCCCGTGGCCAAGACACCCTCTGTGATTTGTGCGTGTCTCTCCCTGAATCGTCCCTGGGGCTCCCCTGGGGCTCCTCCCTGTGTGTCCCCCCATGGGTGACACTCCGTGACTCTCCCCGGGGGTCTCGCCCTGTGGGTGTCTCCCGGTGGCTCCCCCCATGACACCCCTTGTCCCCTGCATGACTCCCCTCGCTGTCCTCCCTCATATTCCCCATGACTCCTCCTTGTGCCCCTCTGCGTCCCTCAATCTTTTTCCCTCCAGTATGCCCCTCAGTGTCCCCCTCGGTGTCCCCCACATGTCCCCCATGACTCCACCTCGGTGTCCCCCCCGTGTCCCCTCCCGTGTCCCCCCCGTATCCCCTCGGTGTCCCCAGCCGCTGTCGCTCCTCCAGCGCTGCGGTTCCCTCGCTGTCCGCCAGAGGGCAGCCCCGCCCCGCCGCCCCCTCACGGCCGTGACCGGAACGGGCGGGGCCGGGCCCGGGCGAGCGGGACCGGGACCGGGGCCGGGGCTGGGCCCGGGTGAGCGGGGCCGGGCTGGGGTCCCTGCGGACCCGGGCGGGGGTCCCTGCGCGGCCCACGCGGGTCCCCATTCCCTGCGGCCATTGCTGAAGGCCCGGTGCGAGCGGGCCCGGCCGGTAACCGCCGCGTCCCGCCGCCCGCAGGCATGTGGTCCGTGCTGTGGGCGGCCGTGCGCTCCAAGGCCCCGTACGTCACCTTCCCGGTGGCCTTCGTGGTGGGGCTGGTGGGCTCCCAGCTGGAGTGGTTCCTGCGCGGAGACCCCCCGGCCACGGCCCAGGAGGAGAAGAGCATCTCGGAGCAGCGGGAGGACCGCAAGCTGCAGGAGATCGTGGGCGAGGACCTGACCAAGGTGGTGAGCCTGAAGGACAAGCTGGAGTTCGCCCCTCGGGCCGTGCTCAACAGGAACCGGCCCGAAAAGAGTTAATAAAGGGTGATTTGGGCAAAGACGGTGCCCTGGAGCTGGGGACTCCCCTGACACCTGCACTGCTTCCACCAGCCTCCCTCCTGCACCTGCTGCTCCTCACCGGAGGGTCAGGTTTGCCACCCCATGGATTTGCTCAAGGTACCCAGAGCTCGGTGGCAGAGCGGGCAGGGAGCCGTGTGTGGAGATGCAGAGAGTCTGAAACGCCTCAGCTCTCGCCAGGCCTGGCTCCTGCACCACAAAACACTCTCGGCCTGGTTCCATCTGTGTCTCCTCAGGTTTGATTTCTTCCATGGTGTGAAAGTAGAAGTTTGGACCTGAGTGCCATGGGATGGGGTCAGGCTGACCGCCAGTGACAGGAAGAACTGCTGCCCTGCTTCCAGACCCCCTGTGGCTCTCGATGAACCCCAACACAGCCCCACGCCACAATGTACTACAGCAGCCATGGAGCTCTCTGGGGACCCCTCCCTGCATCATCCCACCCAGGAACGGTGACGGGGGGAGCTGAAAGTCTCGGTCCTGCTCCGTTGTGGTGCTCTGAGTGTGGCCATGTGTTGGGAATGGGGAGATCTCTGCCCTCTGCACAATAAACTTCTGTCAGTTCTCGGGCCTCTGTGTCTCCTGCATCAGCACAGCCCCAGCCCTGTCTCAGGGCGCGTTTCTGCTCCCTGTGTGTTCAAGAAGCAGCTGCTGCAGTGGGACAAATGCCATTGCTGTGCCTGGCCGGGCACTGGCAGCAGGGTGGTGGGCAGGAAGGAGAAGGAGGCACCAAATTCCCAGCCTGTGCTGTGGCTGTGCCTCCCTCCCAGCTCCCCCAGCTGCGTCATTTGCTTCCGTTTGACCTCTTTATCTCAAGGAGAAGGGCTGTGCCAGCACAGGGTGGGGTCCCAGGGGACGGGGGTCCCACTGGGGCGCTGAGCAGCAGAGGCTGGCAGCGGGCACTGGCAGCGGGCACTGGCTGCTGTCCCCTCCAGGCTCAGGCATTGCTGGCACAGCAGGGACAAACCCCAGCCAGAGCTGTCTGAGCAGGGCCAGGGCCGGGGTTATCGCTGCCTCCTGCCTTGTTTTTTCCCGTGGTGCCTGAGCAAGGCCCCGGCTCTGCCCCGGCCCGGCCTTCCCCTCCCGGGGACGATAAATCTGCCGTGCCGGTGCGAGCGCCGAGGTCAGCAGGCAGTCAGCGTTCACACCGCGCTGCGCTGTGCCCCGGGGCCGTTCCTGCCCCGCTGACAGCTTTACTGCCCTGCTCCCGGCTCTGTTTGCTGCCCGAGCTGCTGGCCTGGCCTGGCCTGCTGCCCTCAGCTGGGCTCACGGCCCGTCACCGCCGGGAACACTCTGACCTTTGCTGCGAGGGCAGCTGAGCCTCGGCAGAAGGTGCAGGAGGAGCCTGGGTGTGATTTAGAGCCTGTCCCAGCCCTGTGCCACTGCCACCTCCCGCCGGTGCCCACCACGTTGTCCCCCTGGCAGGCTGGCACTGTCCCCTGAAGTAGCCCCTTCCCCTTTGTCTCCTTTCCCAGCCAGGCTGTGGGGTGATGGCTGTTCCCTATTGTGTGCTGCGGTGGGAATGGTCCTGTTCCTTCTCCCAGCTGGGACCAGCTCGGAAGCTGCCTGTGAAATGTCTTTGTTCACCCCGCGCCGGAGCGGCTCCCCCGGCTGTTTACAGCCCATTGATCCCCTCGTTCCCAGGGCTGGGGCACAATCGGCCTTTGGGGGGGCCTCGCTGCCCCATTTCCTGCCCCATGCGGTGTCGGTCGGGGAGGCTGCTCCAGCACAGCGCTGCAGAGATGCCCCGGGAAAGGACTGAGCCCTGATGGTAACAGCTTGGGCATTGATGGCACCTGGCTGGCAGCCCCTACCCTGCTCCCATCCCTGCCTGTGGCACTCCCAGCTGTTTTCCGTGTGTCTGGGGACTCCCGTCCGTCCATCCGCCGGCGCTGCTGCAGGTCTGAGGATTACCGCAGGCGCTGGGACGGGGTGAAGCCGCCTCCCAGACTCGTTGCCTTTTCTCCTAAGCCTTCAGTGCTGTAAACCCACCCTTCCTCCCATTGAATCCCAACAATGTGCCGCTTGGGAAGTGCCGGCGGGACAAGAATAGGAGCGGGCAGCTCTCAGGGCTAGGGCGAGCAGCCCTCACGAAGAGCCAGAGGAAGCTTTGCTGAATAAGCCATTCTGGTAAAACTCTGCTCACAGCCACTCGCGTGCAAATGCTCGGTCTGGTGCAGGGGGTTTGTGATCCAGCTGTTCCCAGCACAGCACAGCTGGGCGCTGCTGTGGAAGCCCTGCCTGCAGTGAGCCTGTCCCCAGGCAAGGAGACCCACACCTGGCCAGGAGGTCAGTGTTTGGTGTGAGAGCATCCTCCAGGCTTATCCAGCTTCAGGGATGTCCCTACATCCATCACTGCATGTTACCATGGATCAGGGGTTGAATCCAGCAGCCACAAGAGCTCCAGGTCCCAGCCCAGCCTGTGGTGTCTGTGCCCCGGGCTCCTACCTATCCTAACTATCCTCTCAGCAGCCCTAGGAGGATGAATGAGACTCATCCAAACACAAATCCGAAAAATCCTAGCCTTTTCTTCCATCTCCCACCTAGGCTGAATAGCAATCATTATCATCTACAACCAGGGGGTCAGGCTGACTGCAGTGCTCTTGGCACGGCCCGAGGGCAGCCACAGCTTCCCCATGGACCCTCTGTCCTGCCCAGGTCCTGCATTGCTCCTGGAATCCATCATGAACAGCTCATGAGAGGAGGAGAGCTGGTTTCCTCAGGCAGGATGCTGGCAGAGAGCTGTGCCCCAGCTCACTGAGGGGACTGGGACAGCTGCTGTGCTGGGGGGACAGTGACATCCCCCTGGCCATCCGGCACACCTGGATGACTGCTCTGCATGTCCGGTTAGATCAGAGCAGGGCTGCTCCAGCTGGGGATGAGGTGACCCTGTGCTGGCACTGGGATGTGTGACGGTGCTCACAGGGGTCTGAGGGTGAGGGAAGAGATGAGGATCTGACTCCGTGTTTCAGAAGGCTTGATTTATTATTTTATGATATATATTATATTAAAACTA
>JAWWEY010000085.1:3899617-3925899 GCA_035582745.1 Loriotus luctuosus
GTTTACATTTTGTTCCTGAGGCCTCTCAGCTTCTCAGGAGGAAAAATCCTAAGGAAAGGATTTTTCGTAAAAGATGTTTGTGACAGGGATGTCCCAAGGCTGTCTGGGCCCTTCCTGCAAGGCCTGGAGTGATGATGCTTTGGGAGGAGAGGAGCAGGGTGGGAGCTGGGGCTGGCAGGGACTCACACACACTCTGCTGTCCCACCCTGGTGCAGTGCAGTGGCCCCAGGACACCCTGGACCTGCCCCAAGTGGGGTGACCCCAGGACACCCAGACCTTCCCACAGCACGGTGTCCCCACAGCCCCAGGGCACGGCGGGTGCTCACCCCAACTGCACTGCAGAGCAAATCAAACATCCCTCAGCGTGTGTCCCACAGCCCCTGGGGACTCCTGCTCCCTCCCAGCCCAGGCTTTTCCCAGGCTCTGGTTTTGCCCTTTTTCTGAGAGCAGCCAAGTCTTTCCCAGCCTCCACGTCTCGCTTCCTGCTATGGCTCCCTCCATGCTGCTCCTGGAGGCTCCTTCTGTGGCCAGAAAGGGCCCTGAAGTGCCGTGGGAGAGGAGCAGCTCTGCTCTACACCAAGTCACATCCCTTGAGCCATAGCTGGGGACAGCTACAGGGGAATATGTTCCCTTCCCATTCCCTTCCCATCAATCCCCAACGAGGGGATCAATGGCTCTTGATTGATACAGCTCAGGCTTGATTCCCTATCCCCAGCACTCCAGGATCCTTGTTTTTAGGCCACATGGATCTTCCCATGCCACAAAAAGCCCCTGGCTCTGCAGGCAGCAGCCTCTGCTTGCCTGGTGTTGCATCAGGATGATGGCCTGAGCTGCTGGCAGGGTTAGGAGCCATGCCAGGGTGGGCACAGGGTGCTGGGCACTGCAGTCCTGGTGCCTCCACACGAGGAAATGGCCGGGGGTGAGCGACAATGTCAGGATGCAGCTATTGAGTGCATTTCCTCCCTCCTGCAGTTCTCACACAGGGCTGCATTGTCTGCCATGCCCGTGCATGGAGGGACCCTAGTGGAGGGCTAAATATAACCCCAGGGAGGAAGGGAGCTCTGTGGGGTTTGCTTTTCCTTCACTGTGCACCACTGGAAAGGGCAGGATTATTCCTGGTTTGGGGTTGCCTCAATGGTGGGCACAGTGTGCTGGGGTCAGGACTCTGTGCCTGGCCTGGGAGGATGCTCCTGACTGTTCCCACTCCCCCTGAGGACACACCTGGGCAGTGACAGGGCCCTGTGGGCAGGTGTGACCACGCTGTGGCCCTGCCTGGCACCCTCCTGCCCAGCTCTGTGCCCTTCTTGTGATTCTGCTCCCACCTCGGCTCTTCCTGAGTGGGTCAGATTTAGACACTTGCTGTTTGCTGGATGCTGGGAAAGGTTAAAAATAAACTCCTTGGTGCTTGGCCAGCACCTCAGGCAGAGCCTTTCAGGCAGGACAGCCCTCTGTCCCAGGCATGGCAGAGCTGAGCAAGGTGCCTGGCATGGACTGGTCCTAACTGGGAGGAGGGCAGCAACCTCTCTGCAGAGGAGCCCTGGGGACTGTGACTGGTGTTAGACCAACATCCCCGGCAGGAATTGGGGTTTTGGGGAGTGTGTGGTCCCTCCAGAACTGGCAGAGCTGCCTCAGAGTGTCTCCTAACTCTGGGGGTGCCCATGGGAGCCCCTCACTGTGCCAACATGGGGCTCAGCATCATCATCCAGGGCCGGCTGTTGGGGGATCGAGTGCAGTTCCCACAGGGGACAGGAGGGAGCTGTTTACTCAGGAGGGAGTGTGGAGGTGTGAGAAAGGCCTGTCTGGCCACTGTCTGTCCCGGGCTGTGCCAAAGGGCTCAGCCTGGGCTCTTATCAGCTCCAAACTTTTATTTGCCTAAGGGCTGCCCGCCCACCTTCTGGGAGGCTGCTGCCAACCTCAGCCCCGCCGCTGCCCCCTCCCCAGCCCAACCCGCAGGTAAGCCCCTGGTTGTTGTTGTTGGCAGAGCATCCCGGCGGCGGGGGAGTCACTGCAGCTGCCCCGAGGCACTTTGTCACAACACGGGAACAATGGTGGGACACGGAGCTGTGTTTGTGCAGCGCCTGGGCACTGCGCTATCCAGCCAAGGGGAGGAGGGGGGGTCTCGGCTGTCTTGTTTTCCACCTTGCAGGGTCGCTAGGAAAAGCGTGATGCTCCCCCCGTGCCAACAAAAATAGGAGTGCAGGAGAGGGGAGGTGACCCGGGGACACGGTGGTGGGTAAACATGGCACGGCTGCTCTGTTCCCTTTCACTGCCTTTCCTCCTGACCCAGCACACCAGGCTGCTCCCCCCAGAGCTGCAGGGCTCTGCTGCTACCTGGGGAACACTGGGATGTGCCCCCATTGTGCTGGGGTGGCCTGGCAGGTCGCAACTGGGCAACACTGGGAGCAGGGCAGGGTCCTCCCACAGCAGATCTACCCCAGCATCCTCCAGGAGGGCACAGGGAAGAGCTGGGAGCTGTTGGTGTGCCCAGACCCCCACCCCGGGGGGTGTCACCCCCCTCAGCCCCAGCAGGGAGGAAGCCAAGGGTGGGCTCGGCTCCCAGCCCAAGGGCAGCTCAGCTGGGTGCCTCCCTCCTCATTTCCTCCAGTGGCTGATGGCAGTGATACTGCCCCATATCACCCATATTTCATTTTCTCCAGGGTATTTTTAGCCTGTCCCACCCTCACTGGAGAGGCCCTCGACAGAGAGCAGGCTCTGCTCTGGCCTGGCTTGGCTGGGGAAACTAAACAACAGCCCCAGCCACATTGTGTGCCTTTATCTGTGGCTCATTTCCACCTATTATGCAGCCACGAGCAGCTCCATGGCCTCTGCTGGGTTTATCTGCAGTGGAGGGAGAGGGGCTGAGCTCTGCTTTGGGCCACCACGGGCCTGGGACGTGACAGTTCTGTCAAACCCCTGAGTTAAGGCTGGCCTCAGGGGGACAGGAGGCCACAGCAGGGAGGGTTGCGCTTTCAGTGGCACCCACAGCACAACTGGGTGTTCACTTTCCCCTTCACCCCAGAGGACAGCATTTCCCCCTCCCTCAGCCCCAAACCCTCACCTGCCCTCCCAGAGGCAGCTGCAGGCTGCAGGAAGCACAGTCACACCTCCTTCACCTTTTCTCATTTATCCAACTTTATTCAACAAGATGCAACACGGAATCTGCCAGGGGAAGGGAAACAGTGCTGAGGGCAGTGCACACACCCCACCCTCTCACCTGGGTCACACAGGACCTGCAGCCCCTTGGTCACAGCAGGACAATCAGGGTGACAGCTCCGGTGACAACAGTTTGTCCTTCCAGCCCCCCCTCCCTGCCCCCTCAGCCCACAGCAGGAGATGACTAGTGCAAAGTAATAAAAACCCCAAAACCCCCAAACTATCAGGTGCTGGGCTGATTCCTCCCTAAACCCCACGGGGCTCCAAGGCACACGGCCAGGCTGGACACGGCTCCCCAAAGTCCCTGCAAACTGCACCTTTAAGGCAGAAACTCCATGCTCAGCCCAGCAGGTTAAAAATAACTTAAAGGCACACATCCCATGGGAAAGAGCCCAGGGTTGGGAGGGGAGGAACTCACACTCCTGGGTCACCCACAGTGACCCAGGGATCTGCTGGTGACAACAGAGCTGGCTTAACCCCTCCGCGTCCCATGGGGAGGGGGCAGCTTGTGCAGCAAACCCTGGGCAGGTGCCAGAGCCACTGGAATGGGATGGGGCTGGTGGCCAGGATCAGTCAGAGCTGCCCCAGCCCAGCTGTTTCCAGCAGTTCCCGGCTCAGCCTGCTCCGTGTGGAGGCTGCAGAGGAGCAGCTTCCCACGGCTGCACTCCCGGCTCTGGGCTCTGGCTGAACCGCAGCTCCCAATGGCCAGCAGCCTCCAGCCATGCCTTGGGGACAGCCTGTTCCACGGCGCGCCTCCAAGGCTTTCTCCCTTTCCCACGGCAAGGCACACAGGACATGCTGTCCCGGGGAACTTCGTGCAGTTTCCTTCCTTGCAGGGTCTGTGGGGAAAACCGGCGAGAGCTCTGTGGCCCGAGCATCCCATCCCGATCCCAGGGCGGGCAGGTCTCTGGAGCCTCCAGAGGAGAATGTGTACAGCACAGAACCGGGCAGGAGGCAGCTGCCTGCCCACAGCCAGCACCTTTGCAGCCACAAGGGACCGAGGAATGTCCCCCTGCAGGCCGGGGCCAGCCCGGCACTACACGTATTGCTTTTTGGAGGCTGAGCTCCCGGGCCGGCTGCCCGGCTTCTCCTCCGGGGCGGAGGCTTCAGCAGCCCCGGGGGCGTAGGGGTCCGACAGGGGCCTGCTGCCGCTGCCCAGTGCCAGGTTCTCCTCGTTGCGGTAGTTGGCCCAGTTCTGCTCGCTGGAGAGCTTGTTGTAGGTCTGGTAGGAGGGTGCGTGGCTCTCGGCCATGGGCAGGAAGGGATAGTGCTTGGGAGAGTAGGGACTCGGGGCCATGTCATCCACAAAGGTGTCCTGGCTCGGTCCAGCTGGCCCCGACACTTTCTTGATGTTGCTAAGCAGGCTCTTGCAGCAGAGGTGGAAGAGCTCCAGGAGGTTCAGGACTAAAGAGATCAGGCCCATCACCAGCATGAAGATGATGAAGATGCTCTTCTCGGTGGGGCGGGAGATGAAGCAGTCCACCTGGTGGGGGCAGGGGTCCCTCTTGCACACGTAGCGGGGCACCATGGAGAAGCCGTACAGGTACCACTGGCCCACGAGGAAACCAGCCTCAAAGATGCTCTTACAGATGACACTGGTGATGTAGGTCCACATCAGAGCCCCTCGGATCTTGAGCCGCCCGCTCTCTGTCATGTAGATCTTGGACATCTTCTTCTCCAGGGCTGCCAGGGCCTGCTCGATCTTGGGGTCCTTGCTGTGCACAGCCCGGAGCTCGCTCTCCTGCTTCTTCAGCTTCTCCTCCTTGCGGGAGAGATAGACAACGTGGCCCAGGTAAATCAGGGTCGGGGTGCTGACAAAGAGGAACTGGAGCACCCAGTAGCGGATGTGGGAGATGGGGAAGGCTTTGTCGTAGCAGACGTTGGTGCAGCCCGGCTGCTTGGTGTTACACACGAAATCCGACTGCTCGTCCCCCCACACGGACTCCCCGGCCAGGCCCAGGATGAGGATGCGGAAGATGAAGAGCACGGTGAGCCAGATCTTCCCGATCACCGTCGAGTGCTCCTGGACTTGGTCCAGCAGTTTCTGCAGGAATTCCCAGTCACCCATCTTCTAGGAACTCTTTGCTTCTGCCAGCAGAGAGAAGACAGCAGCCACGTCAGTGCCCTGTTTCCATGCTGGGGAGCACAGATGTGACCAGCTGAACCCTGCTTTTTCAGGATACAGCTGCTCTGCGGAGTGTCCCAGCAAACCCGCTGAGGAACATCCTACTTCTGAGGGAGGGAGGGTTCCAGGCAGCGTTTAGGAGCCCCAGAGGGCTCCTCCTACACAGTGCAGGAACAGGGAGCTGGGAGAGAGAAGGATTCTCCCCTCCCAGCAGCACCCACAGCTTGTGGCTCTCCTGGCCACTCTGGGGACAGCTCACACCCAGTGGGGTTTTGGGGCTGCCCAGGGAGCTCAGGGCACCTGGAGAGGAGGCACTGCAGGGGCTCACAAATTTGCTGCTACCCTGGCTTTCCCAAAAAGCAGAGAGCAGGATGGTCTAGAGGGGAAGCACAACCCCTTGGGGTACAGCTGCCATCCCGACGCCTATTCAGGGCTCACCGCAAACTGAACGGACAGCCCCCCAACAGCTCCCTTGCTGCAGGGCGATGGACGCTCAGCCCCAGTCCCCTCCCATGGCCAGGGGATCCCCAGCACTGCTCACCACCCTGCTGCCGCTCCCGGGATTCTGGGGGACCAAGCCCGCACCCCGCGGGCGCTCAGCCCGGCTGCGAGGGCGGCCGCAGCCCCGGTTCCTCATTAACCGCTGCCAATTAAGCACAGACGTGCCGGCTGTGCCGCTAAAGGAACCCCCGGCAGTGGTGGGGTGCCCTGTCCCCAGCACGGTGTCCCCGAGCAGTCCCGGTGTCCCGGCGGTGCCCGCACTCACCTCCGCCGCGCCGGGCACGTCCCGCGGGGCTCGGGCCGCGCTCAGTGTGAGGGGTCGGGCCGGGTGGCTCCGCTTATTCGGGGCGCGGGGAAGCCGGAGGAGGAGCGTGGGCAGGAAACTGGGGGCCGGGGCTTAGCACCGGGCCGGGCCGAGCTGCAGGTGTGCGGGGCCGCCCCCTCCCGCGGCCCCCGGAGCAGGGGGCGGCCCCGGCGGGCGGGGCGGGGGCGGCCGGACCCGTCGGGGCCGAAGCTGGGGGCGAACGGTGGAAGCTCTGGTGCTCCTACACTCTCATCTACGGCTGCGGGTCCGCCACCGGGCAAACCGCTGAGCCAAAGACCCCGGGATGCTCCGTCCGATCCCCGCCGCTGTCCCGGGGATGTTCCGTCCTTGCCCGATCCGCCCGGACCGCGGCTGCGGCGCTCGTGGTTTGCCCCCGAGGGTCCGTGCGGCGCGGCGGGCGCTGGGTGGTGCTGGAGCCCCACCGGAGCCCGGCTGCGGTCCCGCATCCCGCCGGTTCGCGGGATGAACCCAACCGGTTCGCGGGATGAACCCAGCCGGTGCCTGGGATGAACCCAACCGGTTCCCGGGATGAACCCAACCGGTTCCCGGGATGAACCCAGCCGGTGCCTGGCCCCCATCCCGTATCCCACAGGCTCCCGGGCTGAGCCCCACCGGAGCCCAGCTGTGATCCCGTATCCCGCCGGTTCCCGGGATGAACCCCACCGGAGCCCGGCCGGGAAGTCCCGCGCAGGTTCCAGATGGAGTTTTGCTGTCGGGGGTCTCAGCACACCCCGGTGGGGCTGTGAAACGCGGGCGGGCCGAGCGGGGCTGGGAACAGCCGATCCTCTGCTTGTGCTGCTTAAGGAGAGATTAAATGGAAATCATTTCTATTTATTGTAATATTTATCAAGGTTTAGTAAATAATTGATGCTCATCCCTCCTTGATTTCCTTGGGGGCCAGCGTGAGGTTCTGCTGAATTAAAGTTTAACGACGCGTGACAAGCTGGGAGAGGCGGAACGGGCGGACGTGAGCTCGGCTGTGGGCTCGACCAATGCCCAGCTCAGGCGGATGGGAAGGACCTGGCTGCAGGCTCCTGAGGAACCTCTGCAGGTCCATGTCTTCTGCGCTCACCTCTCCCCCAATTTCCAGCATGCAGAGCAGATCTTGGTGTCTCCAAAAACGGCATTTATTGGACTTTTGGATCTGCAGCTTGTGCTGGGTGTGATGTGCATCTGAGGTGAGGGGGGACACAGAGGCACCAAGGGAAGCAGCAGAGCCAGCAAGGGCTTTTGGGCAAGACATGGCTTGGTGCTTGTGTGAGCCAAGGGGCAGAAATAGCAAACTGGGCAAACTGGGCCAGCAGAACAGTTGCCAACAGACTGGAGCCCTGGTCTTCTGTCATTACTTTGGGTGCATGAAGAGAGCTCTGGCCACGGAGCCCAGAATTCCTTTGGTTTCTTGGTACAAAAGAAAGCAGTGAATGAGTGAGGCACGGTGAGCTGGGAGGATTGGCACTCACTGGGTGACACCAGCCCTGGCTGGGCACCAGCTGGGGGCACTCACACCCAGCATGGAAACAGCAGAGCTGCAGGACCCAAGAGAAGCTCTGGAAACGGAGGATCTGTGTGCTGCTGTGATGTCCATGATTGTGGCACTGCCACCTGCAGAGCTCCAGGGCTGCCCTTGCCTTACCTGTGTCTGCTCAGGCACCCGTGGGTCTCTCTCCAGGGACATTACTTTGTTGGGTTTAGTCATTTTTCACACAGGTCGACTCTTGAGGGTTCAGGGATTTGCCAGGCTGGAAAAGCCAAGTTGAGGGGAATGTGAACCAGCTGGGATGGATGTGAGGTCACAGCTCTTCTCCTCTGTGGGAAGAACAGACACTCTCAGTCAGGGCCATGGGCAGCCAGCACCAACCTGCCACCAAGTGTGTCCACACCACTGGGACAGCCAGGGATGTGCCCGTGGTCCCAAGCAGGAAAGTTCCCATGGATGTGTCCCCCTCCCCTTACAGCCACTGAGGTCCTGGTTGAAGTGTCTGGTGGTCACCCGTGGTGCCAACCATCCCTGGCACATACCAGGACACTTCTTCCCCCACCACCCTTCCCAGCACCCCTCAGAGAGCAGTCAGAGCTGCCACACACCTAGGCTGGGACTTGTTGTCCTTCTCCTCTGACTTGACGTGGCAGTGGCAGGTGGAGGCCTTGCTGTAGCTGACGGAGCGCTTGGTGGATTTCCTCCACTTCCTTGTCCTCTGGACAACTCGCTTGAAGATGAGGTAGAAGATCTCACAGACGGTGAGGACGATGCAGATGGAGGAGGCTCCAACCATGAAATAGGTGAAGACCCTTTTCTCGGTCGGCCGAGCGATGTAGCAGTCCACGGTGTTGGGACAGGGATCCACGTTGGTGCACTTGACGAGCCGTGGCAAATCAAAGCTGTCCCACATCTTGTGGAGGAGGTAGAGGAACACGATCTCTGCGATGAGCTTGAAGAAGAGGCTGAACAGGTAGGTCCACCACAGCCCGCCGTGCTTCTTGCCCGTGTTGCTGTAGAGCTTGGGGCAATTCTCTCCGTTCTTCTCCCGGTTCTTCCTCTCGCGGTCCTCTCGGTAGGCCACGTGCATGATGACCAGGAGGG
Source organism: Loriotus luctuosus (assembly GCA_035582745.1). Taxonomy (NCBI): domain Eukaryota; kingdom Metazoa; phylum Chordata; class Aves; order Passeriformes; family Thraupidae; genus Loriotus; species Loriotus luctuosus. The sequence continues at coordinate 3,908,303 of JAWWEY010000085.1, forward strand.
AAGGACAAGTGACAAAGATGAGCTGCAGGGCCCAGAGGCGGATGTGGGAGATGGGGAAGAAGTGGTCATAGCACACGTTGGTGCAGCCTGGCTGCCGTGTGTTGCAGTCAAAGTCCTTCTGCTCGTCGCCCCAGACCTTCTCGGCCGCCACCACGTAGACCAGCACACGGAACACAAAGACCATGGAGAGCCAGATGCGGCTGAAGGCTGTGGAGTACTTGTTGACCCCGCTGAGCAGCCCCTGCAGCGTTTTCCAATCCATGGCAGCTGAGGGAGACCAGAGTCACCCAACCTGGAGAGGCAGAAGGAGCAATGGAGACACCACTGGGGCTGCACATCTCTTGCTGCACTAACTCTCATTACAAGGCCAAAAGGGCCCCCAAACATTGTTGGCCCATTCGGGCTCCTACAACCTCTAGCAGATGGAGTAAAACTATTTATCAAAGTACCTATTCAACCATCAACATCCTCCCCAATCTTATTTATTGCAACTCCAATACTAGCCTTACTTCTAGCAATCTCAATCTGAACCCCATTGCCCCTTCCAGTCTCCTTAACAGACCTTAACCTAGGCCTACTCTTCCTGCTAGCCATGTCCAGCTTGGCAGTGTACTCCATCCTATGATCAGGCTGAGCTCTGAACCCTCTCCCCCACCACATTACACTCATCTAGGATGGGACTCTTCAGCCTTGCAGACAGTAAAGCCCATCCTCACACACTCCTGGTGACAGAGGTGACTCAATCTCTCTGCCCTTCCTTCTGACAGAGCCTTTGCTGTCAGGCATGAGCCACTTGGCCAACTCCCTGCCACCAGCTCTGTGCCTGATTGTGTGTGCTGGTGCAAACTGGCAGCACGATCTGCTGGAGCAGGCCAGGATCAGCAGCCAAAGGGGAAATGGCTGCTCCTGTCCCTGCTGGTGTGCTGGCACATGCCAGGGACCTGTTTTCTGTCTCACAGGTAATACCTGAGGCAGCCCAAACACAGGTGACAGTGGGGCTGCAGAAAGTGAGAGTCTGTGTGTGTCACAGTCTGTGTGTGTCACAGTCTGTGTGTGTCACAGTCCGTGTGTGTCACCACCATGTCACTCTGGCCAGTGCTCTGCTCCTGCAGAAATGCCGGAGGTGCCGACGGCCAAACCGGCTCTGCAGCTCAGCCTGGGGCTGCCCTGAGTGAGGAGGGAGACGTGCTAAGCCTGACCCGGAGCTTTACTGCACCTGGATTTACAAACCCAGGTGGTTTTTACAACCCTCTGGGCTGTGAAGGTGTCTGCCCTGGCAAAGGGATTCACAGAACACTGGGTGGCTCCCCCTTTAAGGAATTGCTGCTGCCTCCTGCCCACCCAATGCCTTCCCAGACGTACCTGGAGGAGGCTCAGGATCCTTCCCCGCTCACCGGGGGCTCTGGGGTGGGGAGTGTCCAGCACGGGGCATAGCCAGGGCACGATGGCACAGTGGTGATCAGGGTCCTCTCATCCACTGCACTGCGCTGTCCCAGGGCTGTGGGGTGGAACAGAACCTGGAGCACTGCCCGGAGCCCATGGAACACTCTGGGAGCCTGTGCTTGGCCGGGGCCACCCCGCAGCAAACCCCGAACCTGTGGCTGTGCTCCCACACTTTGGCCCAGGGACACACCTGGAGTGGCCCCAGGCAGGGGTCCCTGGGGTCCCATGTGCCAAGTGCCAGGGCTGTGCCTCTGCCCGTGCCCACACACCTTCACTCACCACCCCGTCTGGAACCAGATCTTCCTCCCTGGCAAACCCTTGGCTGGGAGTCAGGGTGGGGAGCAATCACTGCGTTCCCACCCAACCCTTGGATTTAAAACTGGGAGAGAGAAGCTGCTGTTTGCCCCCGAAAGCTGGTGCTGATGGAACCTGGACACTCTGCATGCCCCCAGTGCCAGGCTGCCAATTCACCCACGACCCCATCCCTGGTGCCAGTGAGACCAACCCAGCACCCACCTGCCCATAACCCACCTGCCCAGCACCTGTGTGCCCAGTTCAGCCCAGCGCTGGCTCCACTCATGGACCCGCAGTGGGGCAGGAAGGGGCTGTGATCTCCGTGCCAAGCTCTGTGCCAATCCCCGTGGCGGTGGGTGTGGGCAGCACTCTGTGAGCCCCCAGGGGCTGCCCAGTGCTGGATGGCAGCCAGGCAGAGCAGGGGCAGCTCTCAGGAGTGCTCAGCTGTGCCGGCAGTGCCCGTTTGCCTCCCGCAGAGCCCGGCACCTCTGCCAGCCCCCGGGATGCCAACCCACTGCGTCACAGGTCCTGCCCCGTGTGGGCGCAGGGCGTTGGACCCGGCAGCGCCCTGCTCCCACCTGGGCTGCAAACTCAGCAGAAACACTTTTCTCAGGGGGTCTCTGCCCCTTTTGGGAGTGGGACAGAGGCGGCCATGGGGTGGCCATTGCTGCTCCTTGGGGTGCCACGCTGTGCCATCCCCCTTCATCACCCCTGGCATGGCCTGTGGGGTCCCGATGTGGCACTGGGTGATGTTGGGATCCCCACCTCTGACCCCACAGTCACAGCAGCCACCTGCACCCCGTTACACCTTAGCACAGCTCCCACCTGCCCCCATTACCCCGCAGGGCTGTCACCCCTCCACCCTGGCAGCCCCGGAGTACTCTGTGCCCCAGCAGGTACCTGTCCAGGTGGGAGAGCCAGAGGAAGGTGTCCGGATGGGATCAGGGAAGCTCCTTCTCAGCCTGAGCCCTCCTGCACACGCAGGGTTTGTGTGAGCAGGGGAGGGGAAGGGTGGTTGGTTTGGTTCCCAGTAACTGGGTGAGTCTGGCAAACAGCTCCGGAGAGGCTCTGGCTGCACATGCACTCACACGCTCGGCTCCAACAACAAAAGGCAGGTCAGATCCCGCAGGCAGATCGGCACAGACGCATTCCTCCACAGGAAACTCCTGCCAGGTGATGTCCCATCCCTGCGGGGCACTGCGGGCTGGCAGCAAGGCCAGACACCCCGCGCTGTCCCCCAGCTGCGGGCCCACCAGCCAGCAGGGCTGAGAGTCCCGGATTACGCAATGGCAACCCACTTTTGAAACGATTTTGCCTTAGTAATAGTTTTGCAACAGCTCATCGGTATCTCCGACCTACGGGAACTCGCAGGCACCGCCCTGGCGGGGCCGGTGTGGCCAGGTGGGACCTTTCCCATGGAGCAGGGTGGCACCAGGGTCCCCTCACAGCCGGGCCCTGCTCTGCCGCTGCCTCGTGCCGCACCCCCAGGGGACCTGCAGGGTGTCCCTGAGGGGTTTGTCCCTCTGTCCCTCTCCCCAGAGCACCGGGGGCTTCCAGGAGGCTGAGTCAGCCCCATCCCACCGGATATCCCGTGGATCAGCCGCGATAGATGCTAGTGCCGAGGTAGCCGGGCAGGAATGCGCTTCCCTCCGCTCACCTGGTTTCTAGAGTGCCCCGAGGCTTCTCTGGAATCCTCCGGCACACCCTGGGGCCGATCAGCCGTGCTGGAGCCACCTGGGCACCCGGCCAGGGCCACCCCTCCCATGGGGACACGTCTGAAGAGCCCCGGGGTGCTTGGGGCCTGCGGGGATTTGCGGCCTGCTCTCCTGGCACACAAGGAGCCACTTGCCCCGAGGCTTTTTGTCTCCAGGAGGCCACATAAAGCCAGTGAGGGTTTGCCAGGCTGGGGACAATGGAGTGGGAGCCTGAAGTAAAGCGGGTGGAAGCCTGGGGGTGCAGGATGGGGTGAGCCTGGAGGAAGGGACAGCCACAGCACCCCAATCTCAGATGAGAGCCAAGCAGGGGCTCTGGAACCTTCCTTGACCCCGGAGCTGCCCGGATCAGGAATTTGAGCACCCCAAGTCCCAGATGAGAGCCAAGCAGGGGCTCTGGAACCTTCCTTGACCCCGGAGCTGCCCGGATCAGGAATTTGAGCTATGCTGATGCAGAGAGCTGGTGTGGCAGGAGCTCAGCAGCAATCTGGGGGCTGTGAGGTGGAAAACCCTGGAGAGAGGGAAGTTGTTGAGAAGCACTGGCGGCTTTGATTCCTTGCAGAGGCAGCTGCTCCCTGCCCCACGGCCAAACCCTGTGAGGGCCAGGTGGAGAGAGGGGCTGGATCCCCCTGGGCAGCCTCTTGCCTGCAGTTTTGGAATTTCTGGAGCGGCCTTGTGGTCACGGTGAGAGAGTTCAGGTGCATTTGGCATGGGCAGAAGATCTCCCTCAGGCAGTTGGGTGCGGAGCTCAAACAGCTCCATGCTTTGCAGGGCTTGAAATGCTGAGCTGGGCGTTTGGGTGAATCCATAAATCCATCAAGGGGCACATCCCTGCGCCCCCGCTGCCATCCCTCTGCCAGCGTGGGCACAGGGGCAAGGTGCCAGCGTGGTTCTGCACATCTCAGCACTTGGGAGCTTAAGGGCTGTGCCCAGGACGTGTCACCCTGGTGCCAACCTGCTCCAACAGAGCTGGGTGACAGCTGGGAGGCCTCAGGGCCAGATGTGAGCACCCAGGGATTTAGGGAGGCCCAACATTGACTCCTCCATGAAGAAAAACCCAAACTGTGGAGCTGGTGACTGCCAAACCAGCAGGAAAAGCTCAAACGTAAAACCCTTTTTAGAAGGGTCTTTAATGGAGCATGGCAGGATTTTCTGCCTGCCAACAGCTGTCCCACATCCCCAGGGACGAGACTCCCCCACAAGAACAGGGGCAGAGGAGTCATGGGGCCTGGGAGCTGGCAGCCAGGGCTGGGCATAAATCAGAGAGATTCTCCTCCATTCCCAGCAAACAGGCAGGTTTTGGCCAGGGCAGAAACAAGGCCAAGCCGGGGAGGCCAATTTGCCCTGATCTGTGCATGCAATCCCCTCCACATCCCTGCCTGGGCTGCAGTTAGTGGTGAGTTACTTTAAAATCCCCTCACCCCAAGATTTAAGAGGTCTTCTGGGACTCCACAAGCAAATACCGGGAATTTCCTGTGTGAGGACGCAAAATCTGGGAAATGTTCAGTTTTGATTGTGACACACCCTGTGGTTTGCTGACTCTGGTCCTGCCTCTGCATTCCAGGAGATATCCCAGTACCCAGACCCCCATTTTTGGCACCAATATCAAAAGAAGCAGCCAAATGCTCCTGTTTTCTGGCTGACTGCTGCTTATCCCAAGCTTGGATGGTGCAAGACTCTCAGAGCTCTGCAATGTTTGCTCTGAGCACGACAAAACAGCACAACACCACCCAGCAACTGGATCTTCATGTGTCTCTCAATGGGCAGCAGCTCCAGCTGTGCTTTGGTGTGCAGAGGTGGCACAGGGAGCTTTTTCTGGGGCTCATCTTTGTCCCCATTAGTGCCTGCAGAGGGGAACTCCTCGGGGTTTCACTCTCCAGCCTGGAGCAGGAGTGGCCAACCTTGCTGGAAAACAAACAGCCCAGCCCATGCTCTTTAATTCGGGGCAATGGCTCGCACACAAAGAACAACTTGTGTCCTCTGACGTGATGCACTTCATAAAGAAAACTTTCAGGTGGATAATCCAGCAGCAGGAGTGGATGGAAGCAAGGCAGTGCCAGCACAACTTCCCCTGAGAAGTGGAAAAAATTCTTTATTTCATCATCTGTATTGATGTATTTGATTTGTGCATCTGATAATACAGATGTATTTCATCACTTGTGTCTCTGACCCCAAAGGTCCCCAAACTCAAGGAGCTGCTGTGGGCTCAGAGGGCTCTGTGCCTGTGGCCAGGATCCCCCCAGGGCTTCTCCACCATCCTCACCCTCACCAGTGGCTGGTTCAGTCCCAGCAGTGCTGCAGCCCCACCTGCTCTTGGCTTCCCTTCAGCCCTGCCAGTCCCCGGCAGCCCCTCAGCCTCCCATCCAGCTGTGGGAAAGAGCTCAGTTTTGCCCATGGAAGGTCTCAGCTGGATCACTGCAATGATCTGTCACTGAGAATGGCCTCAGTCACATAAAGGATGCAGAGATGGTGTCCCCTTGCCCCCTGTGCCACTTCCTTTGGGACAGAGCCAGGGAACGCTGGCACTGTCACTGCTCATGGAAAAAATAATTATCACACCCTCTGAGCAGAGCAAAACCAGTAACAGATCGAGCTGCATGTTCAGTGTTAATGTTACTTGTGAGTGCATTTGCCGTGAAATTATTGTTAATTATTCATGCCAGCTAATGCTCAGCTGCTCCATGGCCTCGGAAGTGGCAGCACCGCCCGTGTCACGGCTGAACGCGATGGATTACAACAACAAACCAGATCAGATTCTGCCATTTAATGTCATTGTTTAATCAATGCTTGGGGTGTTTTCCTCTCCTGTGTTTGGCTGTTTTGCTCAGGTGTTTTGGCCTGGCCAGGCAGGATGATCCAGCAGCCCACGGCGGGCTCTGCCTGCCTGGCCGGATCCTCACACCTGAGATTCGCCGTGGTGGCTGCAGCACCCAGGACCTGTTCTTGTCCCCACTCAAGTAATGAGTGTTATTAATGACAATTGCATCAGTCTGAGGTGGCCCTGACACCCACTGAGTGGCTGATGTAGGGTGAGAGATAGGGAGAGGGATTTCCTGAGGTATCAGGGTGTCTGTCCTGGCTGGTACAGGCTCAGAGTGTGGGCACCACTGTCAGTTCACAGCTGCCATGGAGCTGCTGCTCCTGTCACTGCCAGGGGCAGAACGTGTTCTCCAGCCCCTGCTTTACCCCAAATTCAGCAGGATGATGTAAAATGCCTTTCCCAGGACAGGAGAGGCAGAGACCCCTCAGGCACAGCCCAACTCCAGGGTGCTGCCACCCTCAGCGCTCCTGCCCTGGAGCACAGAGGAGGAAGAGCAGCCAGGAAGTTGCAGGCCAGGTGAGCAACTCCTGCTTTTTCCTGGGCAGCTCTAGGAACCTGCCTCATCCTTGGGCAGCGTGCTGGGACAGGAGGCTGTGAGCGGGGTGGTGGCTGTGGGGGGTTTGTAGTCTGCCCCATGGAACACCTGCCCACCTGTGCCCACGGGGTTGGCACAGGAGACGGGGCAGTCGTGGCTGTTCCGCCTGCTGTCCCCTCCTTTGTCCTCCAGGCACTCGTGGCACCGCTTCCCAATCAGGTAGGTGGCCTCGATGAGGTTCAGCACCACGCAGACACAGGTGGTGACCACCATGAAGAGGGTGAAGATGTTCTTCTCGGTGGGCCGGGAGATGAAGCAGTCCACCACGTTGGGGCAGGGCAGCAGCTCACATTTCACCACCCGGGGCAGGGTGTAGTTCCTGTAGAGGCGGAAGAAGACGTAGAGGAAAACCAGATCCACGCTGGCCTTGAAGATGAGGCTGAGCAGGTACGTCCACCAGAGCCCGCCCCGCTTCTTGCCGGGGTTGGGGTAGATGCGGCGATAATTGTCCCCTTGGATCTCACGGAGCCTCTCCTCCTTGGCCTCCCTGTAGGCCACGTGCATGAGGACCAGGAGGGACGGGCAGGTCACCAGGATGAGCTGCAGGGCCCAGAGGCGGATGTGGGAGACGGGGAAGAAGTGGTCGAAGCAGACGTTGGTGCAGCCCGGCTGCCGCGTGTTGCAGTCGAAGTCCTTGTGGTCATCGCTCCAGACCTTCTCGGCTGCCACCAGGTAAACCAGCAGGCGGAAGATGAAGACCAGGGAGAGCCAGATGCGGCCGAAGGCTGTGGAGTACACATTGACAGCACGGAGTAGCCCCTCAAACCAGCCCCAGTTCATGGCTCCCCGATCCTGTCAGCCAGCCTGGGGAGAGAGAGAAGACACCGTGACGCTGAAGTGTGGATGCCGTGGCACAGAGAGAGAGAAACAGCAAGAGAGAAACAACAACAACTTCTCACAGCGGCTTGGGAGAAGTTTTAAGGAGCTAGAAAGAAGTGATAACTTGATAACTATAAGCAATTTGCAAGTAGTGTTTTGCTACTTTATTTTTCTGTTCCTCTCAAAGACAGTGCATAAGAAAGATGTTTCTGTTAGTTAGCCAATAGAATAAAATCTATCATACCACTCTTTTAAATGAAGCCTTCTTTGCCTTTTCTACAATCCTGCCTCTCACCTCGGTGCAAGAGTGACACTGAAGCAGCAGCAAAAAGTCCCCACTGGAGCCTCTGTGTGCCTCAAAGCACTGAGCCGTGCTTCTGGGGTCACCTCTGACCTGTGCTGGTGTGCAGGGACACCACTGACAGCACCGACCTGCTCCAGGTGACACGTCTCCTCCAAGCACCGTCCCCCAGTCTGGGCACCTGACAGCACTCGGGGTTTCTGCCACAGCCACAGCATCCTCCGGTGCTCAGCCCCCATCCCGCCCCAGCTCCCGCCTCGTTGCCCAGGTATTTGTTATTAATTTCCCTTACGTTGCCAAGCCTGGCCCAGGCAGACAACAAATAGGAGCAGCCGGGGCGTGACTCACCGCGCTGCGCTGTCCTCTCCCACCGCTGGAATCCGCCCGGTGCCGCCGCTCCGTGTGCCCACGCCGTGCCCAGGGGGCACCGGGGAACCCCCGGCAGGGCACGGGCAGCGGCTGGGCTGGGGGGCTGCACAGCCCCTGCAATGCCGAGGGGTTGCCGTGGGGCCGGGCATCCAAAAAAACCCGATTTTCACCAACCTTATGCGCCTGTGTGGCCGATTTGAGCCCGGCTTGCATCGTGCCGGATAAACGCACCCTGCAAAGACTCCCAGGGCTGCGTTTGGCGCTGGATCTCCTTAAATATTTTGCCTACCAGTAAAATAGCAAGATTTCCCCCTCGCCGAGGGGTGAACACATCCCCTTCCAATGCACCCACCTGCAGGGCTGGAGTAGCCACGGAGCTCCCGGTTCTCGTCCCTCCCTGGAGGAACGCGCACACCCCAAATTCCTCCTTCCCTGTGCACGCTGCCGTGCCCGTCTCCCTGGTGCCAGGCTGGGCAGAGGCACCTCCCCAGCGCCCTCCCCACGCCCTGGGGGCCGGGGGTCGCGGCAGAGGGGGTCCCCAGGCCGCTCACCTGCGGGTGTCCCTCGGCAGCGCTGCTGCTGCAGGTCGGCGCCTGCCCAGGGCAGGAGAGCATCGCCCGGCACCAGAGACAGCACATGAGTCACCCCCGCGCTCCTGGGAGCGAGGAGGAGATTCCCGGGGGAAGGGATGAGGCTCCAGGCGGATCCCCACGTGTCCCGTGGAAGATTTCCAGCCAGATTTCTCCAGGAGAAGGGCGGCCCCGCGGAACTGCCGTGCCGGGAAGGGCTGAACCGGCTGCTCCGCCGTGGGGAAGGGTGGGAGCTCAGGGCTGGCTGTCCTCAGCTTTCTGCAGGGATCTTCAGCACTACCTGGGGTCCCTCCATGCCTTCCCTGCACCCCTCTCCCCTTGCTGCAAAGTGGCCAAAGCCCTATGAGGTCCCCCCTCTCAGCTGAACACCACCCTTTATAATCCTTTTTTATTGAAACTTTGCACCATGGCAATAATTGAGCATTTATCCCTTGCCACCCTCTATTAAATGGGTGGCAGTTGATAATTTCATTGGCAATTAATTAACTGCTTACCTGTGCACCCCTCACCTGCAAGCTGGCACAAGTCTCTTCCCCATCACCCCTCCTTGATACCAGAATCTGAACCCCCAGCTCAGAGAACCCCTCTTGGGGGTCTGACCCCCCATCTCACAGCTGTGGGGTGCAGGGATGGGGGTCAGAGGGGAGGACAGCCCAAGGAGGTGTGGGGTGCAGGAGTTCAGGTAGAGCTGGAGTCATTTGAGGAGCAAACACACATTTCATTTGCAATTCTGCTGGGGTTTAAAAAAAATGTAGAGAAACAAATCTAAACAGCTGTAAAGTAAATTACCAGTGTTTGCGGATGGCTCCAGGGAAGAGTTCTGCAGTTTGAAATCAAACAAGCCCATTTTTATTTTTTTTTTTTAACGTGCCTGTGTAGTGGCTGTGTTGGGAAGGGGGGTTCCCGAGGGCTGTGTCCCCCACGGGCAGGGAGGACCCAGAGCAGCACCCACCCACCCACCAGCACCCAGTGGTGGGTGGGGAGATGTTCTGCCCCATGTACCCCTAATTTTGTGGGTGTCAGAAGTGGCTCTTTGTGCCTTCCTGGGTTAAAATCCCCTCTTTTGGGGAGTTCCTAGGTGAGATGGGCAGTTTCTGCTCTGGGTAGAGCCCCTCCATCCCTCCACAGGTGAGTCCCCAGAGCAGGGGACACAAAGGTGTATTAATGGCAGCACTTTATCTTCCAGGAACAAGCCCCATTAGTACATTTTCACTACAACATGAAATATTAATAACACTTTGCATTTATATAGCGTCATTCATCCCGCAGTCACCAGCCGAGCTGCTGACATGAATCAAACACTGCAGCCAGCTCTGGAGGAGACAGGTAAACGGGATTAGACCCATTTTCCTGCTGCACACACTGAGGCACAGGGTTTTCTGCAGGTCACCGGTGCCACTGAGGATGTTTTGGAGATAAAAACCCAACCACACTGCTCCGACCTGGCCTCCCTCCTCCTCCAGCTGCTGCAGCAACTGGAATTGGCTGTTCCTGATGCTGTGCTGACAGTGCAGGGAGGGGAGTTAGGAAACCTGTCAGCCCACGGAGAGGCAGGCCCTGACACAACCCGAGGGCTCCGGCAGCATGAAAGAGCAAGCAGAGAACCAGTGGGGAAAGAAAGGGCTCTTTTCATCTTGTTAAAGAGCCTTGTATTTAAAACCTCCTCCAGCTCCGTAGCACGGGGTGATTGCGAAGGCTTTTACACACCAGCTGAGCAGGACTGGCTGCTGCTGCAGGAGATGCTGCATGCAGATGCTGGTTAGCAGGGCGGAATCCCGCGATTGATGATGGATAAGGACAGATAAACAAATCCTGGGCGAAGTTCCTGAGCGGTGCTGAGCGGCAGGGAAGTGGTGTGGGCACAGCCCACTGTCCCCAGCACCATTGTTATTCCGTGAAGAAGGCACCTTGTTTGCAGATAATTAAAAAACCCCAAACAGATTAGTGAAAATTAAACACCCAGAGCAGGCTGGATGTTGGCTCAGGCACCGGGAGAGCCGTGTGAGCATCGCTGGCTGCTGCTTCAACCCTGCCTCAGCCCCAGGACCCCCTGTGCTCAGCCCCGTGGCTCCATTCCCCATCCCATGGGATTGTTTGGAAGTTCTTCCATGGAAAATCTGTGTTCAAGGAGTGTCTGGATGGGAGCAGGCAAACTCAGCCTGGTCGTGGCCATCACCCATTAATCTTGCATTTCTATGTGAGGCTGCAGGGAGTAACCTCATTTCTAGGGAGACCTTAATTAATCACCGACTCAAACTGCCTCCATGCGGTGGTTTGCAGCCCAGGAGATGAATTGACATGGTCAGCAGTGGCTGAGGATGAGGATGGGTTAGCAGGGACCTAAATCATGGCAGGTGATGGTGGTGAGCAGAGCAGGGGACAGGGCACATCTGTCCTGTGAAACCTTCCTCTGCACTGGCAGGCTGATGAATGGGAGATGCTGCTGAGGCTCTTTGCCCCTAAAAAGGCAGAAATGAGAATGTTCTCAGCCTGTGCAGCCCATGGCCCTGTGAAGATGGCAAGGGAAAGATGTGGAGGACAAATTCCTGAGCAGGAGGGGACCGTGGGCAGTCACACAGCCCCAAACCTCAGTCGGGGAGGGGTTGGGGGCTCGATGCCCTCACGGTAGGAGCAGAATGTCACGGACAGACCCACCACTGCCTGTTTTGGGTTGTTTGGCCAAATAATCGCCGTGCAAAGGACATCGCCGCCCTTGCCGCTGACCTTGGCAGCCTCCAAATGGGCGGCTCGCGGGTCAAAGTCTTTATATCCCATCACCATCCTCCTGAGTCACGCCTGTCTCCTGGCAAGCGACATTCTTTTCAGATGGCAGCTAAACGGGAAAGAGGTCGCGCTCCCAATACGGCGACAATAGGACATGACAGCACTTTTCTGAGTGATTAAGCCTCAGGTGATGGCGGGGCTACAAGACAAGTGCCTGAAGGCTGAAAGACTTTAATCACCTCGGACACGGCGCTGCATCCTCGCACTCCATCCTGCCAGGGTGGGTTTTTAGTGCGAAACAGGAGCGATAATAAAAATAATCCAGCCCAGCCTGCGCACCCATCCGTTAGTTATCCGTGCTGCTGTTAATAACCAGCCCGGGCAGCCTGTTGGCCCTCAAAGATCCTCCTGCAATAAATCAGCGCTGATGCCTTAAAATAACTGTCCGGGGCTGCCGGAGCTGACACTAGATGGCATTGGGAGAACGCTCAGCCGCCTTCCCCGGAACAGTCTGGCAAAACAGAGCAGAAAACTCAGGATGACGGAGCAGAAAATGTCTCAGCCGGGGAGAGGCCACCAGCTCACCTCCCTCCTCACATGCACCAGTTCAACTCCATCCTCACAGTCCTCACTTCACCTCCACCCTCGCATCCACCAGTTCATCTCCATCCTGAACCCACCAGTTCATCTCAATCCTGAACCCACCAGTTCATATCCTTATATCCACCAGTTCATCTCCATCCTTGCATCCACCAGCTCATCTCCATCCTGAACCCACCAGTTCAACTCCATCCTCACAGTCCTCACTTCACCTCCATCCTGAACCCACCAGTTCATCTCCATCCTCCCATTCCCCAGTTCACCTCCATCCTCCCATTTCCCAGTTCACCTCCATCCTCCCATTCCCCAGTTCACCTCCATCCTCCCATTCCCCAGTTCACCTCCATCCTCCCATTCCCCAGTTCATCTCCATCCTCCCATTCCCCAGTTCACCTCCAGCATCTCACCTGCACTGAGAGCATGGTGATGGGGCAGAGCTCAGGGTGTTTCACCTCTTCTCTGAGCTAGTAAAATGGGTTGTCCCCAAATTATTATTTCTTTCCCAATGAGAAGCTGCACTTGTGGCTCCCCAGAGCCCAGTGCCCCCACTGGCACCAGCAGAGCCCTTTGGGACTCGTGGTGCCCTCCCCTGGCAGGGGTAGGAGCACCTGGGCACCTGCAGAGGGGATGGTGATGAGGAGTGGGGCTTTAAAGTGAGTCCCAGACCCCAAATGATGCTGCTGGCCCAGCATCCCACCAGCTCCCTTCACACGGAAAGGTTTTCCTGCTGCAGCCTGGGCTGGTGTCTGCCCTGCCCTGATCAATCTCTCCCTGGAGATCTGTTTGTCTGTCTGTCTGTCTGTCTGTCCATCCACCCCTCTGTGTCTCATGCCTGGGTGCATCCCTGTCCCCAGGGCTGGTGCAGCCAGGTCCCTCCTGGGAAAATCCCGGGATATTCTCGGTGGAGCAGCACAGCTCCCTCACCCTCCCAGCCCTGCAGCTCGGCTTGGAGCCAGAAACTGTTTGCAGGCGCCGGCAGCAGTCTGGCCTTCCCCCCATCACTCCAGGCTCCTTCTACCTGTCAGAGCCGGTCTCTGCTTCCCCCAAATCACCTCCTGCACCCCACTGAGCCGAGCTGACTTTGTCTCTTAATGCTGCATTGTGCCGGCAGCCCGAGAGCCACAATAGAGCTCCTGATTGCAGCTCCCTTCCTCCCTGCCTGCCCCACTGGCAGCACATGGCACACGGCTCTGCCACAGCCCACCCTCCCCTGCCCTCCCAGGGGCACCCTCCATCCTCCAGAAAACTCCACATATTGGATTTTATGTCGCTGTTGTTGGGGTGATGCTACAGGTTTTGGGGTGTGCACCAGTTTAGCCCCATGCTGTGGGGCTGGGGTTCTCCTCCCCTGTTCTCCCTGCAGGGTAAAACAGTGCCAAGACTCAAATCCTCTCCCAGGCACCTGAGCTGGAGAGCTCCACTTTTTTTTGGGATCTCTGCCCAGGCAACCTGACGTGACAGGATTCTTCCAAAGGCTCAAAACTTGCTTGCACTGAAAGGACAATATCACATTAAGAACAACCCATCACCCCTCTCAGCTGGCTTGCACCTCTCCTGGAAACTCTGGGCAGCAGAACCCAACTCTGAAAAGGGCCCAGACTTGGCTTGAAGCAAGAGATTTCACATCATCATGTCTTAAAATGTCAGCACTTTAATTAGCTCCATCTGAAGCTGGAGTGGGTTTGTTACCCCTCTCTGCTTTCAGTTCAGGTTGAGAAATTTGCTCAGGCTGACCTTTTCCCTCCCAGACCCAAAAAAAATCCCCAGTCCATACTGGCATTTCCTAAAAATAGCCCCCCAAAAATACCAGCCAGCTGTAGGAATGATGTTGTGCAGCATCATGCCAATGCAGGGAAAGGGACTTCAGCTGTGAGATGCCTGCCCTGGCAGAGCTGAGGGGATGTTCCCAGGTTCTTGTGCCAGGTTTTTCCCTTTTATCTCCTTCAGACACTGCTGCTAGGCCCCCTCCTTCCAAAGGGAACCCTCAGTTAGATCAAGGTGTCTCCTGCTCAGTGTTTTCTACAGCATCATTTAAATCTCCATCACTCACCCTTTTAATTTCATTTCTTGTACCTGTACAGCTGCTGGAGCCTTAGCTTACACTCCAGGAAAATTTCTTGCTCTACAGGATACAGTGAACTTCTCCACAATTTGCTGACCAGCTGGGAATGCCTCTCCAGGTGGGATCCACTGGGTAATGATTCCATTTCAGCTGCTGGAGATGGAGGCTCGAGCCCACTTATCCTCTGTGTGCGTGTGATAAATTAATGAAAGCAAAGCCAGAGGAAACACCTGAAAAAACACAGGGAAGTGGGAGGCCAGGATGCCCCAGCACAGCTGTTGGGTTGGGAATGGCCGTGCTGAGGTGTTACAACACCTCCAGGGGCTCTGCCCTCCACACCAGCCTGTCCCCAGCACCAGAGCAGAAGCCACCAAAAGCCAGTGGCCACTGTCAGGAGGGTCACAGGTGTGTCCACCATTGTGGTGGCTGGAGGGATGTGGAGCTGTGGAGAGCTCAGGGATTCTCAGGTTGTTGGTTGTTAATTGCTGCCCTGAGATGTGCAGGATGTCTCTGCTCCGGCCCGCGTGGCTGAAGAACGAGTCAGAGCTCTTCACTTTTCAGTCTAGAAGTTGTTTATTAATTCTTATCTATAAAATTTTCTTTCTGCCCAGCTGAGACCTGGGCACTCTGACCACCCCTGAGGCGGTGCTGTCCTTTTATACTACAAACTACATATAACATATTTACACTTAATTCCCAACACCTATCCCCTATGTTAGACAGTGCACTTCTACTCTAAACCAATCCCACAGTGCCAACATCACTGCAGAAAATGGAGAAGAAGAAGAAGAAGAAGAAGAAGATCACTGCAGAAAAGGGAGACCAAGAACAAGAAAGGCTGGACATGCCCAAGTTTCTCCATCTTGTCCTCACAACCCTCATACCAAAAATCCTAAAATCTACATTTTCACCCTGTGATCATTTTGTTATTACACCATTCAAACCTGTGTGACTTTCAGGTCCTCATACAAAGCTGGTGACTTGCTCCACGGGTCACAATCAAACCCCCAGGTGCTCTGGGCTGTGCCAGGGTCTCTGAACCCCCTGGCAGGTCCTTGGCAACTCTGGACACCCAGAGGGATGCACTGAGTTCCAACAGAGGACAAGCAGTGGTTCCCAACAGAGAACATCCCAAAAGGATGGAATGATAAAGGATAATGATAAAGGATTTAGGGTCCTCTCCAGCCCACACCAGTTTGGGGATCTGTGCTTTGGGGCTGGACAAGGCTGAGGTGGGAAGGGTGAACAAGGATGAGGTGGGAAGGGTGAACAAGGCTGAGGTGGGAAGGGTTTGCTCTGTGTGCAGTGCCAGGGACACCCCTGGTGCTCCCAGAAATGTGTGATGTGACCCTGCCACTGCAAACTCCATGAGAAACCAATCCTGGAAACGCACAAGAAAGAAAAAGAAATTAAAAAAGGAGGAAAAGGTGTCATCTGGTGATAAGGAATTTCCCAGCTGGCGGCAGAAAAGCTTCACTGGTGATTAACAGTGAACCGTGTTGAGATTTCAAACAACTTTTGGAATTGATAAAGCCAAGAGTAAACAAAACAGAGCCCAATCCCCAGAATTTAATCCTCAGAACTGCAGCTCTGCATCTCTGAGGTGGTGCCAGCGAGCTTGGACCCTGGGAAGGACTGGAAAATAAATTCCCCAGGCTCCTTCAGCAGCAGCAGGTGCTGGAAAAGCCTCCTTGGTGCCACTAATGAATCTCTGGGGATTCACCCTGCTGCAGCTTGGGATGAAAAGCAAGATTAAGCTCTGGAGCTCTTTGAGGAAAAGCAGAGTCTGTAAACAAGATGCACTCCTGGGATCCTGGTTGATAAAAGTGGATGAAGATCTGGGTTCCTGCAGAACCCAAGGAGTTCTGAGTGGTAACCTCAGTGCAGGCTGAGGGTTAAATGGGAGAAAATCTTTTTAGGGCCCCAGAGGTGCCACATGGCCCCAGATCTCTTGAAATCTGCCCCATGAACAGCATTCCATCCTCTCTGCAGCAGGGAGCAGAGCAGGAGCCAAGATGCAGTGAGGCCATGGGGAGGCTGCAGGGCCTGGGCTGCTGCTCATCCCCAATTCCCTGGCACAGGGAGCAGAGGAAACTCCAGGAGAAGGGTGGGAGAGCCTGGGTGCCTCCACTGCCCAGGGTTAGGGACAGTCCTAACACTTTAGTGCCATTAAAAAGGGGATAAAAGGGATAAATCCCATTAAAAAAGGGATAAAGGGGCTCTATGCTGTCTTCAGTGTATGGATAATTAATGAGATGCCGGATAATTTAATGGAGATATTTTCAGGAGTGCAGGCTTTGATGGGTTTGGGAATTTATTCAATGAAAGCTTCAGTTCTCTGTGAGGGAATTGGGTCAGTGACCCCTAAAATAGCCCTGCCACAAACCCAACCACGCTGTGCCCTGCTCTGGAGTGTCTGCTCTGGAGTCTGCCATCCTGAGAGGAGCTGATGGATCCTGGCTGGACAGGGCTGGAGCAGCTGGCACAGCCACAGCAGGGTGGCACTGGGTGGGCTCTTGGGTCCCTCCCCATCCAAACCAGTTTGGGATAAACATGAAACTACAGCAGGATTCACACGAATAGATCCAATGTTCCCTCTCTGCAGCAAACCCCCACCCCTCAGAATTTGCCTTTTCTGCCAAAATTTGGAGCCTGTGTTGAAGCCACAACAAGCCTGACTAGAAAGGCTCTTTCTCTTTGAGACAGAGCTTCAGAAGAGAGCAGAAGTTGCAGAGAGAACTGTGCAAGTTCTGGCCTCCAGGGTGCTTTTAAAATGCAGGAGTTCTGGGATGTAGGGCTGGTTTAATGGCATATTTATCTCCCTTGGAGAAGTTCCTGCTGCAAAACTTGAAGTTGTAACAGGCTGCAGTAATAAGACTTCTCTAATCATTAAGAGATAACTTCTATTTTTCCTTCTATTTTTTTTTCTATCAGAGATTTGTTTCCTAGGACAGAGTCTTTTTTTTTCCCCCTTAATTTCCTAAATTTTCTCATTTCAGGAAAACTGAGGGAAATAAATTTCCAACAGCAGCAACTGAAGCCCCTTGGGTTGTTCATTGCCAGGGTGGTGTCCCCTGTACCCCCCACACCTGGGGTGAGCTGTGGGGCTCAGGAGCAGCAGGGGAGGTTTGTGGGAGCAGAGATTCAGGCAGGTGACCATGTGATGGTGTTCACAGGGGTCCCAGGGTGAGGAAGAGATGAGGATCTGACTCCATGTTTCAGAAGGCTGATTTATTATTTTATGATATATATTACATTAAAACTATA
>JAWWEY010000085.1:3957729-3968234 GCA_035582745.1 Loriotus luctuosus
AATCTACATTTTCACCCTGTGATCATTTTGTTATTACACCATTCAAACCTGTGTGACTTTCAGGTCCTCATACAAAGTTGGTAACTTGCTGCAGGGGTCAAAATCAAACCCCCAGGTGTGCTGGGCTGTGTGCCAGGGTCTCTGAGCCCCCCAGTGGGATCCCAGCAACTCTGGACACCCAGAGGGATGCGCTGAGTTCTGACATTCCTCCTGCTGCTCCACCATCCCTGTCACACCCTGTCACCCAGCACAGCAGCGCTGTGACCTCCAGCAGCTCCTCCATAGCAATTAAACACCAATTTCTGAGCCCAGTGTCACAAGCATCTCACCCTCAGTAACCCCAGCAGCAAACCCAGGCTCAGGGCAGAGTCTCCAGTCTGGATGATTTATTCTGGCAGTGATTAAATGATCTCAACAATTTTCCAGACAGCCATCATAGATCCAAGCGTGTTTATGATGAGGATCAGGAAGAAAAAGCAATTTGTTTAGTTTGTTTTTATCAGGATGGGCCCAGACACCCCAGAGTTGTTAAGAGAAGAAAAGTCAGCTCCAAAAAGCCAGATCTGCTTGATTACAACAGGCACCATGAGTAGGCTTCCTCCAGCACAGCAAAAGACTTTCAAAGGGCATAAATCAAAAACTGCAGCAGCGTGAAATTTGACCAAAGCAAGTCAAATGAGGTGTCCAAAGCCCTGGGCATGAGGGGCTTTCTTTAATAGCTTTGGTGACCTTTAGGGGTGGGCAACCTCTCATGAAATGAGAATTTCTCTGTTTGCACGGCTTCTCTGTAGGTAAGCCGTGTGTGTAAGCTGGGAGAAAGGGAATGAAGGAGTGCTAGGGATGGGAATCAAGCTCTGAATGAGAACAGCCAGGAGAGCTGGAGTGCCAGGAACACACATCAGCTGGAAGAGCTCATGGCCTCAAACCACCCTGCAGGTCTTGTGTGACCTTGGGAAGTCACAGTGGGGGCAGAGGTGGTGGTGAAGGAGGAAGAGGATGGCAGCAGAATTGAAGAGTTTGGAATACCCCATTCCAAAGGCGCCAAGATCCAGCTCTGCTCCTGCTCACAGCACCTTTGGAATTGATTCAACACCATCACCAAAGCCTCAGGGCTTTGGGGAGAAAGGGAATAAGGGAGTGCTAGGGATGGGAATCAAGCTTTGAATGAGAACAACCAGGAGAGTGGAGTGCCAGGAACACACATCAGCTGGAAGAGCTCATGGCCTCAAACCACCCTGCAGGTCCTGTGTGACCTTGGGAAGTCACAGTGGGGGCAGAGGTGGTGGTGAAGGAGGAAGAGGATGGCAGCAAAGGTGAAGACTTTGGAACACCCCATTCCAAAGGTGCCAAGATCCAGCTCTGCTCCTGCTCACAGCACCTTTGGAATTGGTACAACACCATCACCAAAGCCTCAGGGCTCTGCTTTTCCCAGCCTGGCGCTGTCACATGGGCACATCAGACCCCACAAACTCCATGTGCAGAAGCAGCTTTGGTGTCCCATGCCCAGGAACAAAGCCCTGCTGAACAAACCCGCACATCCCGCGGATGCTCGGCTCCGGGAGTGCAAAAGCACTTTGCAAATCCACACCTCATCTTCTATTCCATTTAAATGATCTACCATCTTTAGCAGGGCTGAGCCTCTCCAGAGCCTGTATCCAAGGCAACGAGAGCTACCAGGGAAAAAATGGATCCAAGAAGTTATTAAAATCACAATATCCTTTCTGAGCAAGGTGGAGATAATGAGCGTGTTCCACCATGGGCTGGCTCCCAGCTCCTGCTAGGTGCAGCTCCTGGCTGCTGACCAAACTCCAGCTTGTGGGAGGTATTTAAGATCCTAAAGTCACTGAGTGCACTGTCCACACCTCCAAACCTCAGCCCAAACCCAGACAGCCCCAGAATTTATTCGCTGCCTGAGGAATCGCTCTCCAGTGTGGGACAGCAGCGTTTCTAAGAGTTAGGAAGGGGCCTGGATTTCAGATTTACGGATATTTGGGGAATTTTAAGATGCTGGGGAATCAGTAGATTGCAAAGAGGAAAATGAAATACTGCCCTTGTGGCACCTCAGACCAGTGAGCCATAGATGAGGCTGGGACCCCAGGATTGCTCCTGGGTCCATTCCTTGGCACGTGCTTCCCTTTTCCACAGTGCTGGACTGTGATGAGCCAGGACCCCAATGTTTCTGATGTTTCTGGTCCCAGAAACGCCCCAGACTGGAGAGCCTTTGCTGGGAGAGGCCAGGGGCCCTGGCTGGCAGCTCTGTGTGCTGGATGCCAGCTCCAGGGCTGTGCTGCAGGAGTGAATCACCCCGGTGGGCGCTGCCAAGAGCGTTCCTAAATCCCGGGATTAGCGGAACGCGTCCGAACGCTCCGCGCGCGCCTGGCACGGGGCAGCTCCTCCCGCAGGCAGGCTGAGACAGTGATCATGGTGTAAATTTGTTTTGGAGTCTCCAGACCCTGCAGCCTCTGGTTCCATCCCAAAAACTCCTGTGGGAGTTGAAGACGAGCTCCCGCTGATTTTACAATGAAGGGCAGCTTTGCCTTGCAAGCTCAAAGTCAAAATCTGGGATTATCTTTCCTCCCCACCTCTCCAGAGTGACGCGCCACGGTAAAGATTTGATTTGCAAAGAGATTGTGCAAACATTTCCCTTTATCCATCCTCTGTTTGAGCTCGGAGATTTTAAAGCAAAAGGCTGAGCTCTCCTGGGATTTATACTGAAACCAACAGAGTCGGCTGAGCATCAGTTCCATAAACTGCATCCGTATTTGCTAAAAAAAGGGACTGGATTCTCCTCAAAATAAGCCCAGGAGCAGCCAGAGAGTGGAGGTGACCATTGGAAGGGCTGCCAATGCCTCCAGCAAACCCACAGCAAACCTCGGTACTGAATTCCCAAGAATAAAGAGATCATTGTGGATGCTGAATTATGCCACAAATATTTACAGAATAGCAGTGAGCAGGTTCTAAACAGACTCAGGTAATTAATAGACAATTAATGCCTGGTATTAACGTGCAAGCTGACACCTAAACCACCTCCCTGGGTAAAACTGTGGCAGGTCCACCTAAGCCACCTCCCACATCTTCATTTCCTGGCTCCACCGAGGGCACCAGAGCAATTTGTACCAGCACCACCGCATCTGCACACAGTCTGTCTTGTATAATTACAGCAGCAAAACAACTGGAACACTTTATGATATTCCTCAGCTTGCAAAATTCTACCAGGATTGCTTTTAAAATGATGATCAACCAGAATTCACAGCCTCAATCGCTGAATCGTTAATTCAATGGTTTTTAGTGTATTTTTCAAATGAAATGTTCAGCAAAGAGTATTTATTCATCCTTCATTGCTTTCTAGCTGTAAAAATAATCAAATTAAATTCCACTCTCAAATTCAAACAAGACTTTAGAGGCAGAGACAGTCAAAACAAGCGTACGAGAACAGCACAAATGTTCACGGCGTTTGCCCACCCATCTCGGATCAAAACTCCAGGCTTTGATCACTGGGTTAGTTTGGCAAATCCTGCTGGAATAATAGGAGCAAAACTGCCTCATTAGAAAAGTTTGGACCTTTTTCCTTGTTTTTCCCTCACTCCAAAATCAATATTTTGGTGGCAGCGCTCGTCAGACAATGTGTCAGCAGCTTCCCCGTCACGCCGCAGCACCAAGTACCAGCACCACCTCTGTTTCTCTGAAGAGATGATCATAGCAATGCCCCAAAGGCCCAAACTTATATTTGTTTGTCTTCCTTTCATCCTCCCCGAGCTAAAATATTTATGAGGTTTCTCTAAACTGCAGGCCTGGAGCATTTATATCTGCTGGGTTAAACACCCACACACCCGCTCGGAGCTGGGCTTTGGGCTTTGCTGCCCCTCCAGCCTTGCTGTGTGCTCTGGAATGTCCCTGTTCCTCCCCTTTCTGCTTCCTGCAGTCCCTTCCTGGTGCCCAGCACCCAGGGACAGGCTCTGCACTGCTCTGGCACAAGGAGCATCTCCCCAGCACCACCCTGGGGTGCCCTGGCTGTGTCCTTGGCAGGTC
The DNA here is from genome assembly GCA_035582745.1 of Loriotus luctuosus. Lineage (NCBI taxonomy): Eukaryota > Metazoa > Chordata > Aves > Passeriformes > Thraupidae > Loriotus > Loriotus luctuosus. The sequence goes on from JAWWEY010000085.1 coordinate 3,961,759, forward strand.
ACTGCTGTGACAGGGGGTAAAGCTGGCAAAACCAAATGCAAAGCTGCTGCTGCTATTGAGGGGATTTTCCAGGAGGCCTCTGGGCCTCTTGTCTCAAGCCTGGCTTGATGCTGCGTTTACTGGAAAGTGAAAAACAGAGGATCTAAGTGAGGGGACACATCCCTCCATTGCCCTCAGCTTGTTTGGGGGAGCAATGTCTGCAGCCCAAGATTTGAGGGGGAGGTGGGAAGTTTTGGGGTGCTCAGCCCTCTCTCAGTGATTGCAGTAATTTCCTCTTCCTCCAGACAGCGACAGGGCTTGCAAAGAACCAGGAGGGATCCCCTCTGCAAGGGGCAGGAGGGAGGGAGATTTTCCTGTTCTTTTGCCTTTTCTTAAAGGGATGCAAATAAGGGAAGCAGCAGCAATCAGGCTGCCGGGCCCAGAACAGCTTCTCTGGAGCTTATTCTCCTCACCGTGGGGGTTTGATGAAGGCAAACTTGCCCAACTCTCGGCAGCACATGCGGGAAGAGCCCGTTTCCAAGGAAACAGGGATCTTTTGCATGTCCAGCATGCGGTCAGAGGAGGAGAAAGGTTGTGAAGACAGAGCCTGCCCTCCTCCATGGCTGCTGCTGCCTTCCTTCCCAGGCAGGCACGGAGCATTCCCAGCTTCCCTGCAGTGCTGGGGTGCTCGTTTATAGTTTGGAGAAGTAGGAGATGGGCAAAGTTCATCTCTGCATCACCTGTACATTTTAGGGACCACAGCATCCCCAGAAAATCTACACCTGCAGCCATAAGGAGGCCGAAAGCCCAGGCAGGACCAGGTTGAACCAGGAGCCAACCCCAAGGTTTTGCCACCTCTCCAGGCAGGAATAGCAGTAAAATCCTCCCTGAGACCTGTGCAGGGAGGTGTTTGCAGGGCTACAGGTCATGTTTGGTCACCTTTTGGGGCAGATACTGCCAGAAATGAGGGGTTTTGCCCACAGAGGGGCCACAGCAGATGTGATCCAAGCTCTCTCCTGCTGGGAAGCTCCTGGCTCTGAGCTGTGTGTGGCTCCAAACCCGGCTGCATCTGCAGCTCCACGTTTGCAGACACTGTCTGTGTCTATAATTAATTAATGTTTGCACAGTGCTTTTAAGATAAAGTGCCATCTAAGTACCAACTATCATTATTATTAGGCCCATCGTGATTCAAAGCCATCAAAAGGCAGGAAATTGGGGGTTTAAGAGCCTGGCAGCCTGGTCACACCAGAGCTGCTGCAACTCCCAGCTTTGTGCTCAGGGTTTTACTCGGTGGAGTGAGTTAAGTCACAAACGTCAACTGGAGATTTGCAGGCTGAGCCCAGAATTTACTGACTTTTGTGTCTTGAGGGGAGAAATCTCTGATGAAAGGGAGTCAGACAATAAAAATCTCGTTAATGCATTAATCCAAGGGACCTTCAAGGCCCCCCTTTCCAGGCAGATTGGGTGGCAGCAGTGCCTGCCCTGCTTGGTGGCACCTGGGACCTGTCACTGTCACCAAGCAGGGGTTTGTCCCCTCCACATTTCCATTATCAGCACTGAAAATCGACTACAAAAGCGCTAATTTCAGCTGAGTCCATTTGAAATGTCAGCCTCTAAGAGTTGGGGAGGACTAATTAGGAAGGGGGAATGGGAATGGGGATGTCGGGAGCTTCAATTTCACTCAGTGCAGCCAACCCTGAAGGGAATCCGCAGCTCCTAATTAGCGACACGCCTTTAATTTGACTCCAAATTTGAGTCACTAACCCCGACAAAGGCTTGCTAATGCCAGGTCCAGGTGTCCTGGGGCAAGATGCTCGTTGGGGGCTTCAGTGGGTGAGGCTGGGTATGAGCAAACCATCCCAACCTTTGGTTTCACTGGGGTGCAAGAGGGGCTGGAGCCCCCCAGAGCAGGGAATAACAAAGGGGTGTCAGAAATGTCCCTTAACTGCTCCTGCACTCAATCTACCCAAGTTCTGTGCCAAGAAAGGAGAGAGAGAAAGGAGAGAGGGAGAGGAACACAGAGCAGGGAGGGCTGAGAGGGCACAGGCTGCTGCATCCTTCCCCCAAGCCAAGGCTGGCACGCAGGTGCTGTGAGCTCTGGCAAGTCCCCACCTTGTGCCTCGCCTGCTGCTCTCCACCTGGTCACCAGCAGAAAGAGAATAATTTATTCCTTTTGCTTCCAGGACTGCTTTTATCCTGTTTCAAACCTTTTTGTTTTGTGCAGGATGTTGGATCAGCACAAGTTTGGGAACACCTCCCCTCCCTGTCTAGAAATCACAGATCTTGAGCTCAAATGGACACAACCAAGTCCTACAACAACCCCTGCAGTCCCTTCCTCCATCTGTCCCACAGCTCAGAGTGTTTCCAGCCCCTGCTCCATAAACCCTGTGCTGTCTCTCCAGTACCAGCATCCACGTGGGATCACAAATGCCCCAAAGGTTTGGACAAGGTTTGGACCTCCCCGTACCCCCTGATCCTGTGGGATCCTGGAGAACCCAGCTGAGCAACTGGTGGTTCTCAAAACCCAGCGGGTGTGACCCTCCTGATTCTGGACAGTGGGACTGAGATGGCAAAGCCAAGTGCTGCTGTGTCCTGGGGCTCCCTTCTTGTCTCAGCTTTTCCTTTCACCAAACACATGTTAGAAGGTGATCCAAGACGTTCTTGGACTCCTGGAGGTTGTGGGACACAACAAAGCCCTACAACAACCCCTGCAGTCCCTTCCTCCATCTGTCCCACAGCTCAGAGTGTTTCCAGCCCCAGCTCCATGAACCCTGTGCTGTCTCTCCAGTACCAGCATCCACGTGGGATCACAAATGCCCCAAAGGTTTGGACAAGGTTTGAACCTTCCCGTGCCCCCTGATCCTGTGGGATCCTGGAGAACCCAGTTCTCACAACCCAGCTGGTGTGACCCTCCTGATTCTGGGCAGTGGGACTGAGATGGCAGAGCCAAGTGCTGCTGGATCCTGGGGCTCCCTCCCTGTCTCAGCTTTTCCTTTCACCAAACACGTTAGAAGGTGATCCAAAAAGTTCTTGCATTTCTGGAGGTTGTGGGACTCTGTGACACTGAGCTGCTTAGGGATCCATAGCCCTTGTGGAGTCCTGTGATCCCAAAAGCAGCCAGAGCCTTCAGCCCAGCTGTGCCTCCCAAGGGTTTTGCTGGATTATTCCCAAAGCCTGTGTTCCTCTTCAAAACATTCCCAGGAATGGAGGGATCAGTTTCTGAAGTGTCCATTAGTTAACTGCCTTCCCTGTTAAAAAAGTCACCACTGAGACTGGCTTGGAGCATTTGAATTTCCCTGTTCATTATTTTAACCCCTCTGTGACACATTTTAACCCCTCTGTGACCGGGTTCTCTCCATGCAAGCACCTGCTGGGCCCTGGAAATGCTCCACAGAGCCCACCGAGGCTGCAATGGGGTCCCTCCTCACCCTCAGAGCGAGGCTGAAGGCTGGATCCTGCCACCACACCCACCCTTCACGTGCCAGGGCCAGGATGTGGTTTCAGAAGTTGCCTCTGAGAACTGCTCTGAAATATCAATGCTATAATTTTATCTCCCTGCACAACTGACAGGCATATTTCAACAGTGCTATATTATCAATTATAAGCCTAACAGAGCATGTTCTCCCATCTGATTGTTGGAAAAATCACTTGTCAAGGGCTGGTAAAGACCACAGCTGTCTCAGAATCACAGAATCACAGAATACTCCTGGCTGCAGACAGCCCTGTGTGAAGCTCCTGCTGTACAATGCTTTCTCTTTTACTTCCTTTCTTCCTTTTTTCCCTCTCTGCTTTAATAGGGGAGAACTGAAAAAGGTGATTTCTGTAGTGCCTTTACCCCAACAGTGTTTCCCCCAGCAAAGCCTCAGATCCTGGCAGTGCAGTGCCAACATTAATCAAACGCCGTTAATCAAACACCGTTAATCAAACATCGTTAATCAAACACCGTTAATCAAATATGGCTGTGGGTGTGGGGATGGCTATGAGGGGAAGAGCTGAGACAGCCCCATGGACAGGACCCTCTCAAAACAGGGGCTTTGCTGCTTTCACAGCAGGTTCTTACACAAGAGGCCATAGCCAGGGCCCTCCAGTTCCTTCTGGGAGTGGAAATGGAGCCCCATCCCTGTTTTGGTCCCTCATTGGAGCCCCATCCCTGTTCTCCCACCTCAGCGGAGCCCCATCCCTTTTTTTCCCACCTCAGCTGGAGCCCCATCCCTGTTTTGCTCCCTCAGTGGAGCCCCATTCCCATTTTCCCACCTCAGTGGAACCCCATCCCTGTTTTGCTCCCTCAGTGGAGCCCCATTCCCTGTTCTCCCACCTCAGCAGCACCCAGGGGCTCATCCCTGGGACATCACCTCTCCCTCCCAGCCCTGAGATGTTCCTCTCATAGTCAGGCTGTGGGTCTCCCTCAGAGATGAGGAGTGACAACATTTCCCACCACGTTTTGTGCTCTGGTGTGTCACCATCCACGAGGACACGATGCCAATTAGAGCTCCTCACAGGCAGGGCGATGCCAATTATAACCACTTACAAACAGGACAGGGGGATTTCTAATTATTAAAAAGCTTTAGCGCCTTAAAAAGCTACAACAAGAGAGTGAGAAAGAAAAGACTTAATCAGTTTTGCTTTGGAGTTGCCTCAAATTTGTAATTCAATCAAACCTCCCATAGCAGGAAGGATGTCTTTCTGATATTCACAGGAGCTTTCCAGGGGCTATAATCTCTGAGAGATTTATTCATACTTTCTGCATTAGCTTAAGACTGTTTTGGAAGAAACATCTCTCCCTCCCTCCCATCAGCAGAGCTTGAGAGAAGACATTAATATTAAAACAATTCAATTACTCTGACTCGGGGAGAACACGGGGCCTGAGGAAGGGCTGCTCGTGCCAGGCCAGCCCTCTCCTCTGTCCCGATTCCCCTGCTCCTTGTTCTCAAAGAGTTTCCTGAAAAATGGAACAGAGCTCCTGAAGAGGGAGAGGAGAGAGCCCAGCTCCCTCTCCTGACTCACAGCTGGGGGGTGGCACTGCTGTTTGTGAGCCCTGAGCTCCTGGGGACACCCAGGGGACACCAAGGCTCCAGGGCGTCCTCCCAGCCCAGGCTCTTCCTCCTGCTGCAGCAACCCCAAACTAATTCAATAATCCCAAAATCCCAGACAGGTTTGGCTTGGAAAGGACCTTAAAGCTCATCCCATTGCACCCTGCCATGGGCAGGGACACCTTGCACTGTCCCAGGTGACTCCAAGCCCTGGCCTGGGACAGGAAACACCCCAGGATTCCAGGACAGGCTTTGAGGTGCTTAAAAGAGCCAGCTCTGGCTTTTTGTGGTTCCAAGCCCATGGGGAGGATGGGTCCAGCTCCTTGGCCATCAGCAGCACCTGGCAGGAAGCAGCTGGGATGAGGAGGAGGAGGAGGAGGAGGAGGAGACTTCGAGGGGGGGAGAAGGATAGGGAGTACTTTACACTTCAAAAGACACATCATCTCCTTGCTTCACAAGATCACAAGGAAGAAGGAATAGCAAGGCTGGAGGATAGATTAACCTTCCTTCTCCCTGCTGCTTCCTTGTTCTATCCAATCCATCCTTCATGCACCAGCTAATTAAACATGAAACAAGGAGAGGGGGGTGCTGAGGCTCATCAGCTCAGCTCTACGTGCAGCACTCCTGCTCCTTCAGCCTTGCAGCAGGGAATGCTCTGGTGCAGATGGAGCTGCAGGAGAGCCACAGCATGGGGAGGCCAAGAGGGGACCACCCTTGCATGGGACACCCCTGCATGTGCACCCTCACAGGCAGCCCTGCCCATCCCTAACCACTCTGCTCTGCCTTCCTGTCACACAATTTCAGGATGGTTTGGGTCGAGAAGATCCTCAAAGATTTTTCCAGCGCCACCCCCTGCCATGGTGGCATTGGAAAAATCTTTGAGGATCTTCTTTCCAACTTTCCACTGTCCCAGGTTGTTCCAAGCCCTGTCCCATCTGGTTTTGGACACTTCCAGGGATCCAGGGGCAGCCACAGCTTCTCTGGGAATTCTATGCCAACCCCTCCTAATCCTCACAGCCAATATTTCTGCCCAATATCCCATCCAACCCTGCCCTCCTTCACTGAAGCCATCCCCCCTTGTCCTGTCACCTCAGGCCCTTTCACTGAGCTCAGCTGAGAATCCCTCTCGTTGTTGCTGTAATTTCTGATGTAAGAACACAGCCTCAGCAATCAAATCAAACCCCACAGCTCCTGATTTACAGCAGAACAGGAGCTGGAGAGGAGCATTCTCACGACCTGAGCTGGGTCCCAATGGGGTTTCTCTGCTGCACATTTGTTCTCAGCCAGATAAACCCCACACACGACCCTGCATGGCCAAGGGAAAAGCCTTTGCAGAGGGAGGGCAGATCAGACACGACCCCTGTGCACTCAGGGGATGTCCCTGTGCTGGTGATAGTAAAAGATTTTAAAATCATAGAAAATTCAGGGAGTTAGAAAGAAAGTTAGGCTTAGTAGGCCCTGGGAAAA
>JAWWEY010000085.1:4021169-4033584 GCA_035582745.1 Loriotus luctuosus
TGAGCACAGCACAGGAGAAGCAAATGAGATAAGAATTGTTTCCCTTTTCTCTGAGGCTTCTCAGCTTCCCAGGAGAAAACCCCTGGGTGAAGGGATTTTTCAGAGAATGTGAATGCCCCAGATGAGCTGAGACACCTCGGTGCCACCTCTGGGGTGGGTGATGGTGGTGGGCATCTCTCCTGAGCTCTGGTACCTCAGCAGAGGGATTCCTGCTGCTCCTCACGTCCCTGGAGCCAGGGATGCATCCCCTGGCACGTTCCTGCCCACAGAGTTTAGTCAGGACGTGTCCCTGCAGCCAGGCAGACACTGACTCAGGGCTGAGTCACTCCAGGCAGGGTTGATTCCCTGACTTTCACTCCTCACTGATCCTGCTGCTGCTCAGGAGCTGGGATGAGCCCTCATGAACATTGCCAGCCCAGCCGAGTGTCACATCTCCCACCTGGGACAAGTGACTCCTCCATGGGTAACGTTTACAAGGGCATGTGGTGACAGGACAAGCTTCACACTGAGAGGAGGTTGAGATGAGACATTTGGAAAAAATCTTCCCTCTGAGGCTGTGGCTGCCCCATGCCTGCCAGTGTCCCATCCCTGGGAAGGTGGAAAATGTCCCTGCCCATGGCAGGGGGTGGGATGGGTCCATCTTTAAGGTCCCTCCCGACTCAATTCCATGATTTTCTGTCTCAGTGATAACTGATCAGCAGCAATGAAAGGAAAGAGACCATTTGGATTATAGGAATTAAAGCTTTAGAAAGGGGTAAGATATGAAAAAGGAAAAAATGGAAAAGATATCGGCTATTCTGAAGCAAACAAAAGCCACTATAGATTAAACAAACAATGCAGCCCAAACTTCTCCTTACAGTGGTCTGACAGATAAACAGCAGCCTCCAATAATTAATTGTGTCCTGGCACAGCTGAATGAGCCACCATATGGGAGTGGTGACAAAACAACCTCTGTTTTTTGGTGGCAAATTGTGCAAATCTGTCTAGAGCTGAGAACTGACACACCTCACTCCTCCTGCTCTCAGAGCAGAGCACACAAACCTGGGAGGGACAGGGTTCCTTGAGGGCACTGGGAGCCTCTCCAGGCAGAATTTAGGCTTTGATGCAGGTGAGAATTTAGGGTTTGATGCAGGTGAGAATTCACACACTGAGAGGACACTGCTGGAGGAAGCCCATGAGCTGTGGTCACCTCCCCTGTGCTCACTGAGAGTGGCTCTGTCACCCTCAGAGCCAAGGAGGAGGTGGCAGCATGGCCACAGGGGAAGAGACTTGAAGGAGCACTCCAAAGGAGCCTTGGGAATGGATTTTGTGGGGCTGGCGGCAGAGCACGAGCTGCAGGAAGGAGGGGGAACATCAGCCCAGCTCAATCCTTGTGCTGACTTTCTGATTCTCCACGAGCACTGAATTTACTCATTTTATTTTCTCTAGAGGTATCCATTAAAAATTGCACTTGAAATGGCTGAAGAAAAACGATCCAGCAAAGCCAAGGAAGCATCTTGGAGATGGTCCAGCCTGGCAGAGCTGAGATGCAAATGTGGAGTGACTCTTGTGGGGTTGGGTCGGACATAAATCCACAATTGCTCAATTAAATCTGCTCCCAGTTCACACCACAGACAGGCAGCCATGCTCCAGAACTGGGACTTGATCCTGAATTTCCCCCTGAATAAAAACAGCCCCTTGGAGGACAAAGTCCTCTGAAATGCTGGTGCTCCACGTCACGCTCACAGCTCTCCCCTCCTCTGCATTTTCATTTCAAATGAGACAAAGCACCACTGTCAATTTGGCAGCCAACGATGCCCTTAAAGCTCCCTGCCCTGGCTCTGTGCTCAGCCCCAGCAGCAGGCAGGGCACGCACACCTGGAGCAGCAGTTAGGGAAAGGCAGAACCTCCCTGGCTAAAAGTGACTGGGGAGCAGGCAGAGAGGCTCTCCCTGACCCCAGTGGTGCCATCCCCACTCTGAGGGCAGTGTAGGACAGGTTTAATGGGCAGGTGATTTACCAGTGCACTGTCTCTGTAATGAATTGCTCCTAACTCCCTCCTCTTCCCTCCAGGAATCCCCTGAACACCTTTAATTTAGAAGTGCCATAATCCACTCGCCTTCTGCTGCCTCTTAAAGTTGATTTCCTCCTCGGTGCTTTGCAGCCATGACATTTTCATGGCCCTGCCTGCTCCTTTTGCTTGGATCACTTTGGGATGAGGAGCCACAGGTTCCTGTCTCTGCTCTGGTCCTGACACAGATTACTTTTGAATTTCCTGCCTTTTTTCCCTAGCTCAAAGACACAGAAACTGCTGTCAGGGACTGGCACATTCCCATCTATCCCCAGCATCGTTGGAGTTTATGGGCTCACTGTACAGGAAGAAATTAGGTCATAATAAAAAATGCACACCAAAAATACTCAGCCATAACAAAAATTGATCCTGCCCTGTGGGATATTTGAGTGCCTCATTATGGCACCCACACCTCACAGAATGCCTTCAGTGACAGCAGAGGGGCTTTAAATAAACCAGTGGGACCTTGCTGGCTCCAGCTCCATGAATCCTGGTTCCCCCCTGACTCCCAGCCCAGTTCCCACAGCCCTCCCTTCTGCAAAGGTGTTTCCCATCCCACAGGAACCTCCAAGATCAGCAAAACAAAATGTTTTCTTTGGTCCTTCTTTTGAAGGGGTCAGGGAGAGGATGACAGAAGACAGAGCTGTGGATCCAGTGCTGCTGGGAATGTCTAAACATGATTTAGGAAGAGAAGAGGAGGGTTCAGGTCACGGAGCAGGGGCTGTGCTGAGTTTTAGCTGTTTTATTTGTTAGTCTTTCCAGCCAGGTCAGTCACAGCTCTTTTGGCACAGTCCCCTTGTCCTTCCTCACATTTTTAATGACAATGGCAGCACAGGACTCCTGGAAAACACAAACTCTGGTCTCCAGAGCACTCCAAAGCTCCAGCTCTCCATCCCAGCCCAGCAGGGACCCAGGCCTCTTGTTTTGCTCAGATAATCCAAGGTGCCTACTCCAGCTCTACACCTAATGTGGCATGTGTCTCCAGGAGATTATTTGAAGTGGTTATTTTTATTCCTGAAACCTTCAAAGGCAGAGTTATTAAGTGTATTTAAAAGGAAGAACGGGCCCAGATAAAGCAGGGATGTAATTAGTTACAAGCTACCGTACTTTGATGACAAAGCAGCATTTCTGTGGAGCAGCAGCTCGGTGGGGTGTGCTAATTACTGATAGCAGTCCCAGCCAGGGGAAGCCTGACACTCCTCTGATAAAGCAGAGCTGTCCACAACACCACAGGCTGGGCTTAACTCGTGGGGTTGGAGCCAAAGCCTGGATTCTGTAAAACTCAGCACATGCTGGAAAGGGCAGAGGGGGATAAACCCCAAATTTTCAGTGTAGTGAGAGGCCAGGTTACAGCCCAGGGTCCTTGAGGGACACCAGGGTGATCAGAGGGATGGAGCAGCTCTTCCCATGAGGAAAGCCAAACCAGCTGTGAGCTCACCTGGAGAGGGGAGAGAGGAGCAGAACCTTCCCAAAGCCTTTCCCTTGCACAGAACCCCAAATATCACACATGAGGAACAGCCAGAACAGCCACAGCTCACCTGGAGGAGCAGAACCTCCCCAAAGCCTTTCCCTCACACAGAAACCCAAACATCTCACACAAGGAGCAGCCACTGCTCACCTGGAGGAGCAGAACCACCCCAAAGCCCTTTCCTTGCACAGAGCTCCAAATATCACACACAAGGAACAGCCATGGCTCACTTGGAGAGGAGAGAGGAGAGCAGGACCTCCCCAAGGCCTTTCCCTCACACAGAAACCCAAACATCACACATGAGGAACAGCCATGGCTCACTTGGAGAGGAGAGAGAAGAGCAGGACCTCCCCAAGGCCTGTCCCTTGCACAGACACCCAAACATCACACAAGGAGCAGCCACTGCTCACCTGGCAGCCAGGTGTGTGTTAAGAGGGAGAAGAGATGTGCCAGGGGTTTTGATGAACCAAGAGATAAAAATCCCCCAAACTCCACTAAACCAAAAGATCAGAGCAGCCCTGTCAGGATTGATGGGATCACAGTTCCCAGCAGAGTGTCTCTGCTCCCCAGGCTAACAACCCTGCAGTGATAAAATGAAATTATCTCTCGATTCTGATGCTGGGGTGACTTTTTCCACTTATCAAAGTGATGGGCTTTCATTGCAGTTTTGATAGGTTGGAGTTGTTTGGCCTCTCTGGGAGGACCTGAGGGTCTAAGGGCTGCCTTATCACTCAGTTTTGTGTCTTCAGAGTTCACCTTTTTCCTTCAAGGAGCTGCCTTCTCTCAAATCCAACTCCCAACACCAGCAGGTGATGGCTGAACAGCCATTCTGCAAACACTGAGGTGCAAATCCTTTCACCCAAGAGACATTTAAAGCCAAAACCATGAGTTGAAGGGACACAGAACAGATCCATGGCTCCCTGCACTGGTTCCTAATCAAGGAACTGTTTCTCCAAGGGGCAGATGAGCCATGGAAGTGCAGTGTCCACAGGCAGGCAGGAAAATCCAAACCCAGGCCAACACCTCCCCATCCCATCCCCTCAAAGTGCAGCTTTGCCACCCAAAATTCAGGGACACAATTTACACCCAGTGTGCCTGAGGAGCAGAGCATGGAGTAGAGCTCCAGGACCATCAGGACTGAAATGGGAACTTCCATGGGCACCAGAATATGGAATTTCACCTGAGGATCACTGAGTGCTTCCATGGAGAACATGGAATTTCACTGAGGATCACTGAGTGCTTCCATGGAGAACATGGAATTTCACTGAGGATCACTGGGTGCTTCCATGGAGAACATGGAATTTCACTGAGGATCACTGGATGCTTCCATGGAGAACTTGGAATTTCACTGAGGATCACTGAGTTCTTGCATGTACCAAAGTCTGATGGTTGTGTTGCTTCCTCCACCATTCACACATCTCCAGGAAGGTAAATTCTCCAGAATGTCTTTCTGAGTTCTTTAAATCCAATTATCTCCTTCCAGACTCTGTTCCTAAAGGATTTGTGTTATTTCTACCCCTGACCTGAAGAGGTGATAACAAATCTCCTGACACAAGGCAGGGCAGGACCTGGAAATTTCTCTTGCCACACCAGTGATGGTACCAGATTTCCTAGTGCAGTGAAGACAAGGAAAACAGGAACCATTTCCATATTTATTGACAAATTCAATTTACAATCTGGTTCCCACTTTGGAGAGAATATAAATTTCCTCTCTCTGTGTATCAGTCTTTAGCAGAGGCTGGTGATGATTTCTGTGCCTGCAGACACTTTTACACTGCTACAGCACATTTATAAGTAACACTTTTGAAAGAAAACCTCATTAAATTCCCCTCTTTAGGAGGGAGCTGTAAATTAGATGTTACTGAGCAGACACAGGGTAGAAGCAAACCCTGTTTGTGTGTTTGTGGCTCTGGGTCAGCCTTGCTGGGCCAGCTGAGCCTCCTGTTCTCACCCAGAGCCTGACAAGAGTTTGACTCACTTGCCCTCCTCATGTTGAAGTGGGTGAGGAAAAAAAGCCCAGAGAAGGTTCTGGCAGGTTTTATCTGACTGTTTTAGAGCACTTGACAAAGAACAATTAATTCCAGAGTGAGCACAGCCCTGCCTGGTGTGGGTTACAGCAGCACAGCTGCAGGGAGCAGGTTTGGGGTTAAGGGACAGGGACAAGGCTGACAGAAATTCTGTTTATGGCTGGTTTCTTCTGGGAAATTCTTCTCTGTGAGGATGGGGAAGGGCTGGGATGGAATTCCCAGAGATGCTGAGGCTGCTCCATGCCTGGGAGTGTCCAAGGCCAGGTTGGACAGGGCTTGGAGCAGCCTGGGATAGTGGAAGTGTCCCTGCCCATGGATAATGTGAATAACCTTTAAGATCCTTCCAACCCAAACCATTCCATGATGCTACAAAAATTCAGGATTCTCAGCCTCACAATGTGATGCTTTTTTTGGAAAGCATTTCTTCCCCACCTACTTTTGCACTCCAGCAGCAGGAAGGTTCCTTCACCTTTGTGTTAACAAAGTGAACGTGAGAACAAAACCCTCAAGGCCAAAAAAAAACCTCAAAAAAAAAAAAAAAACCCTGAAAAAATTAAAACAAACCATCCATTCAGTTCATTTTAACTGCCCTGGTGTGTACTCACTTCATGATGGCAGGATGGCTCTGCAATGTGTTCATTTTTTTTTAATAGCTGGATTGTGATGCCAACAAGGACACAGAATAAATGAGATTTGTTTTTTCTTAATATCATAGATGGGTCTTCAGCTGTAGAAACTGGCACTGCTCCTCCAGAGTTGTCAGAGCCAAATTACGCTTACTCAGGGGCTGGCCTTGGGACAAAAATATCTTTTTAATTTCCATCTTACTTCAGGAAGAGCCTTAAAAATGCCCCTTTCTCTTGCAGTCCCAGCAGAGCATTTACAGCTTTGCCAGCGGCCATCACACACCGCTAGCAAATCAGGGCAGTTCTTTGGGTTGGAACAAGATTTTGGAGAATTTGGGGGTATCCAGGGCAAAGCCAGGCCAGGCTGCTCTCCCAGAGCACCCTGTGTGACCACAACTGTGCTCATTTCCACTCTGATGGGGCTGGAGGGACCTCCTCACTTCTCAGACTGTTATTTCCTTTAACTGAAAGATTCATCCTCTATTTTTTAGCAAGCAAACAATGACCAGGTAGCCCTGGAAGCTGGATTTGCTGTGCATCAATGCTCATTTCGTTGTCTCTTTCCTTCCTTCAGCAGGGCCATGGCATTTCCTTGACACTCTGGTCAAGGTCTGCTCTTGAAGAAGTCATGAATGCTTTTTGGCCTCGGGCACGTGATATGGGAGAGACACAGATGATTCTGCCAGAGAAAAACACTGAGAGAAGATTTAAAACATCATCTGAGCCCTTTATTTGATAACAAATATCTTTATTTTCATCATTTACAAAAATACCTTTAACAGGTCCTTCAATAAAAATGGTCTTGTACCCTTCAACCCTCAATAAGTCACATTAGGTCAAAGAAGGCTCTAACCTTCTGGGTAAATTCTTTCAAATTCTCCTCTGAATTTCTGAACAGTTCATACCCATTTACACATAAAGAATTTAAGTTTTACTGTGTAGAATTCGCAGGCAATCCCGACAAGGGACAGAAGATTCTCATCTTGACTCCATGTTTCATGATTTATTATTTTATTATGTATATTATATTAAAAGAAAATTATAGATTAGAACTATACTAAAAGAATAGAAGAAAGGATTTCATCAGAAGGCTTGAAAGGAAAGAAAAGGAATGATAATAAAATCTTGTGACTGCTGACAGCCTCGACACAGGTGGCTGTCATTGGTCATCAAGTAAAAACAATTTCACATGCTGGGAAAACAATTCTCCAAATCACATTCCAAAGCAGCAAAATATGGGGAAGCTGAAGCTTCTCAGCTTCTCAGGAGAAAAGATCCTAATGAAAGGATTTTTCATAAAATATGTCCATGACATTACCTCTAAGTCATTGGGTGGCCATGCAGCAAGTGGGAGAGGGGGAAACCTGAAGCTACCAGGAGATGAATGACAGGTACAGCAGAGCAGATAGAAAATGAGACCACTCCAAACTTTCTAGAAAAGCAAAGAGAAGAAACTTTGGTGCAGCAGAAAGCAGCAGAGACCCAGAGCTGAGGGGTACAGGTGTGACACCCCAGCTCTGTGCTCTGAGACAGCAAAACTCAACAAGAGCCAGCTCCAAACTCTGGGGAAATCACAGATCATGGAATGGTTTGGGTTGGAAGGGACCTTAAACTCATCCTGGGGACGCCTTTCACCAGGCCAGGTGGCTCCAAGCCCTGTCCAAGCTTCTGAGGAACTTCCTGGGCTCAGGCCCTGCCCGGGGCTCCGGGGCCATTGCTGGGCCTGGGGCTGGGCCTGGGCCTGCTCTGACCCCTGCACACAGGGATGGACAGGGGGACACAGGGACAGACAGAGACACACAGGGGGACACAGGGACAGACAGGGGGACACAGGGATGGACAGGGGGACACAGGGGGACACAGGGACAGACAGGGGGACACAGGGACGGACAGGGACAGACAGGGACACACAGGGATGGACAGGGACAGACAGGGACGGACAGGGATGGACAGGGACAGACAGAGGGACACAGGGACAGACAGGGAGACACAGGGATGGACAGGGACAGACAGAGGGACACAGGGACAGACAGGGATGGACAGAGACACACAGGGACCCAAGAGAGTCACCCAGGGACACAGAGGGACACATGGGGACACTCAGGGACACCCAAGGACAGACAGGGGGACACAGGGACAGACAGGAACACACAGGGATGGACAGGGACAGACAGGGACACACTGGATCAGCAAGACACGCACAGGGACAGGTTCATCCAGGGAGACCCAGGGACGGACAGGGACACCCAGGGACTGACAGGGACAGACAGGGACAGCCAGGGACAGACAGGACCTTTGCCCAACAGTTCCTGCCCTGCCAGGCAGGAACAGGCCTGGAGCTGCCCAATTTTCCTCCTTTCCACCCTGCTGGCCCCAGCCCTGTTTCCCTGTGGATGTTCCAGCCCGGGCCACCCTCCAGGGGAGGCTCAGGCTGTCCCTGCAGGACCCAGGGTGGACATTCTCCAGCACCATCTGCTGGTTTTATTTCTATTCACAGGCGAGTGACACCGCAGCCACTCCGAGAGGGAGGAACTCGTGTGCCACCTGCACCAGAACCACGCAGGTGTTTTCCTGTGAAAAACAACAGCTTTTGGTAAATGAGATGTTCTACCTGGGTAAATGTCACTGCCTGCCTGTATTTTTTAGTGTGGGGCATTCCCATGGGAGAAGAAAATGTTAATTCTCACTGTATTTTTATTTGCTGATTCTTGGGAATTATAAAATGAATTATTTTGATTATCTGGGAAAGCAATAACGAGAGAATTTTGTGTTTTCTTTTTTTTTCTTTTCTTTTTTTTTTTTTGGCAGAAACTGTTTGCTGAATCTGACCCAAATTCACAGACAGCTCTGCCTCCTCCACTCCAGAACTGCACTTGTGGTGAGTAAAACTCTTTGTCACACAAATTACCCAGGTCTGCTGCTGCCACTGAGCCACCCTCTCCTAGCAGAGTTCAGCCTGCCTGCTCCTGCTGGGCAAAACAAAGGCTTTAATTTGGGATTAATTCTCTTGGAGCTGAAGAGGGGAGGGAGGGAACATTTCCAGGCAGTGCTGGTATCAGGAGGGCTGTCTGCACTTCTCCCCTTCCCTCAGGGTTACAGCTCTGCCTCAGCCAAGGCACCACACAAATCCACATTCTCTTCCCTCACTCCTTCTCAGTGGATGAAGCAGAACAAAAATGCAGAGTGCAGGTGTGGAATTGGAAGAGGGAGTTCAGTTTGCAGCTCAGTGCCTCTCCTGGATGCTGCCACAGGTGAACCTGTGCCCAGCACCCCCATCCACACAGGAGATTTATGGTTAGACTGCAGGTAAAACATTGCAACTCTCAGGATACTCAAGCACAGAAATAAATCAGCAATGGAGAGCCCAGGGGTTGAGGAGCAGGTAACAAACTCTGCCCACCTCTCTCTTGGGCAATGCAGCTGAGCCCTTCTCATATTTTATTCACCATTTCACCTTTACCTGAGTGAAATGGAGAATAAAACCCTTATCACATTTTCCAGACAGGAGAGCTTTAAGTACAGCTTAGACAAGACCCAAAATGACTTCACTGGGTTGTAGTAACCAAAATTCCAGTGCTGAACCTCCATCTGCACCACCCTGCCCTGAACCCAGGCTGAGGAACTGGAACAGCAACACTTCACACACTTGGGTGGCACTGAGGAAACCAGGTCAGGAGGCAGAACTCTGGATAAATAGTCACTCCATAGGAGGACTCTTCAAGAGGGGCCCCAGAGTGCTGTCACTGCAGGGACCAAGCCCTCCACACACGGTCTCCATCCCTCCTCCCCTTTGTGCCCGAGCTGCCCAAAAGAGAAGCCTCGCCTTTAATCTGAGGCAAAACTGAGATCTTCACATATCACAGGAGACTTCACACACAATAGGGATGAATAGAGGATAAGAAAAAAGTAGATGGACCTAAACAGATGGATTCTATATTGGCATTAAAAGTCAAACCTCATTTTTCATCCAGTCCTGCCTGTAAAGCACTTCCGATGGAATCCGCTCAACGCAGTCGTTCCTATTTTACCCTGTGTTAGTAAATCTTCCTTTGTGACAGGGCTGGAGATAGCAATCAGTAACCTCTCTGCTCCATTCTTCCTTCACAGGCCTCCTTTTGAGGGGAATAAAGAAGAGCTCGCAGGAACAGGAGAAAAATGGGCTGATCTATTTTGCCATTAAAGCCGAGCTTGGCTTGGGGTTATCGTCAAAGCAGCTCCCCAGAGAAAAGCACATCTCACTTCTCCCCATCCCCAGCCCTGCTGCTGGCATACATCAAACTCACCAAACTGAGAAGTCAAAACAAGATTACCCCATCCTAATAAATATTGATCACCTTACAAGTCCTTCTTTTAAAGCCCTTAATTAAACACAACACCCAACTTTGCCTGTTTCCCCGTAGAAGGGGATCAATATTTTATCATGAATGCAGCCAGAAGGAAAGAGAATTGTCCACCCTGTGTGTTCCAGAGAGCTGAGGAGCCCTGGTGAGACCCAGCCCTGCCTTGGAGCTGTGTTTTCTCCAACTCATAACACCAGAGCCAGACCTTTGAGCACCTCTCTCCCCATTACAGGTCAATTAATCCCTGATAGGAGGCTCGATCAGCTCCCAGGGGCTGGGAAGGAAGGCAGGGAGGCAGGGAGAGGTTTCCAAAGCTCACCCCAGTGCTCAGCACTCCTCCACTGCCAGAACAGGTCTGTGCACTCTCCTCACCCCCATTTGCACCTTTTTAGCCCGAGAAGGAGCCACAGCAGCTCGCACTGTTTGACAGGAGATATTACAGGTGTTGTCATGGCAATGATTTATGCAGGAATTAGTCACTGCAGCACTTCTACAATAGACTGAAGAACAATAGGAAAAAACCACACATTTCCAAGTTCCTGTGATACACAGGCTGAGGGTTGGGGAAAAGAGATTAAATTCCTTTCACCCCTCTGATTCCGGCGGTGACATTTAAACAGCTCAGGGACAAGTCAGTGCCTAATCATGAGTGTTATTAATAGCAATGTGACAATAACCCAAACTTCATATTAAACTCTGCTGGCAGTTGCAATTGTATATTCACTACTGGCCCATTTCTGAATTAATCGGGGATTGAGTAACAACTGGAGCAGAGAAGAAATTATTACATTTGCATTGTTATATAATGAGGAAAGAATCAGAGTTTACTGGCACTGGAGTGGTTTATCCCATGGGCCTCACTGCTGTCAAAAGTTCTGCTGACTGTTTTAAGCCATGGATCTGTGCTAGGTTATATTAAGCTTTAGCAGAAGACCAAAAAAAAATCACATAAAATTGTAAGAAAGAAAAATGTTCAAAGCGTGAGCACTCAGAAACTCCAGCGCTCAAAGTGAACCACCTGAATTCCCACTTTATTATTATTTATTGAAATTTGGTTTTTTATTGAAGGATGTGTTGGTCCATATCTATTTTGGCAAAGGCACGAGCCAGGTCAAGTAGGGCTGGCACTCAGATTTAAAATCAGAGCTTGTCCCTGTAATGCAGGGAACAATTCCTGACTGCCCCGTGCTGATATCCCCAATCCCCTCACTGCTCCCATCTCCTGGGAATCAGCTCTGAGACTCCCAACAGGCAGGGTCAGAGCAGAACAAAACCCAGCCAAAGAGATGGAAAGCTTCTTTAGAGCTGAGCTTGGAACCCTGCTCCTCCCAGCCTTCCTGTTCTCAGGGATTTGGGGTTCTCTTCTCCTCTTAATACCTGGAGCCTCAGGTGGAATTTTCTCATTTTTGTGGAATTTCCCACTTTCATGGAATCACAGGATGGTTCAGGTTGGAAGGGAGCTCAAAGTTGGCCCAACCTCCTGGGCAGGGTCACCTCCCACTGGCCCAGGCTGCTCCCCGGGTTTGAGGCTCTCAGGGTCACACTTTCAAGCTCACTTCACATTTAACAACTTTGGCCAAATCAGAGAATGAGCCCAAGAGCTGCCTCTGCATTTTCCAGCCCATGGAATCAACAATTCCCTACATTTCACAAGCATTCCTGAGTCAGGGCAGTTACTGGCATATTCTTCCTGCCCTTGGAATGGGTTGGAATTGGAGGACCTTTTTATTCCCTTCTGAAAAAGGGAACTTAAAATGCAATTCTGTCATTCTAAAATCCACCCAGAGCAAATGCAAGGTGTCCAACTCCAGGGGGAAACCTAGGAACATCCAGCATGACAATTAACTGCAATTACTGTGACCCAGCAAATCACTCCCAGGGCCATCCCAACAGGTCTGCCCCAAG
>JAWWEY010000085.1:4118267-4135950 GCA_035582745.1 Loriotus luctuosus
TGTGGAGAACCCGTGTAATCCTGGTGGAATAAGGCAGGAGTTCTGTGTGGAGAAACTGTGTAATCCTACTGAAATTAGCAGGTTTTTTGGGGAGAGAAACCATGTAATCCTGGTGAAATAAGGCAGGAATTCTGTGTGGAGAACCCGTGTAATCCTGGTGAAATAAAGCAGGAATTCTGGGGAGAGAACTTGTGTTATCCTGCTGAAATGAGGCAGGAATTCTGTGTGAAGAACCCGTGTAATCATGCTGAAATAAAGCAGGAATTGTGGTTATTAAACCCATTTAATCCTGCCTTGGTGTCCCAGCGTTCCTGACTGAGCAGAGCTGTGCTTTCCATTCCTTGTTGATGCTCCAGCCTTGTTCCTTTGGGGCCTGGAGGGAGCTTGGCTGATCCTCAGCTCCCTTATTTCCAGGTGAAATGGAAATGGATGGATCCAGTGCGGGCTGCCTGTCCCTGAGAAATTCAATATTGATGAAACCCTGGAATGGTTTGGGTTGGAAAGGACCTTAAAGCCCACCCAGTGCCATGGGCAGGGACACCTTCCACCATCCCAGGCTGCTCCAAACCCCATCCAGCCTGGCCTGGGGCACTTCCAGGGATGGGATGTGACAAGTGGACTCTTTATTGGTGTCCCCCCTCTCATTTTTCCACATTTGAGGTGCCCTGGGGCTCTGAGTTTGTTGTTTCTGCTGCTGGTGGGAGTTTGGGAGTGATGGATGGGCTTTGGGGTTTCTCCCAGCTGCCTGCCTTGGTGTTCCTTGAACAAATTGGTTGATGTCCCCCCTGTCCCCTTCCCCACAAGGTGAGGAGAGTGAGGAATGTTGTGGAAACACTGGAGGTTCCTAATTGCTTGTCTCATTTAGCTGAGTTGAAATTCTGGCTCGCAGCCGTGCGCGGAGGGAAAAAAAAAATCAAAATTGCCAGTGGGCACATCTTGCCAAGGCATGAATTCCTCCTTATAAATCGTCCTAGAGCACCTCAGCCATCTGGGTAACCCAAAATAGATGGTGATGCAGGGGAACAGTGAGGAGTGAAGCAGTTCTGATGTGCAGAATGTCACCTGAGGATCGCTGTGAGATTGTTTATCCAGCCCACAGGAGTAAACAGACCCTGAGTTTTATACTGGCTGCACCACGACCTGCTTCTGTTTACATAAAAGGGATTAAAAGGGAAGGAAGAGCTGAATTTTTTAAATACAGGAGGAGAGAACAATCTGGTGTTGGTGTATCAGGGGCTGAATCTAAATTTCAGTGAATCAGAGTGGTTTGGGTTGGGAGGGACCTCAAAACTCATCCCATTCCATCTCCCTGTCCCAGGCTGCTCCAAACCCTGTCCCACCAGGAGGATCCCCCAGTTTTTCATTGAATTATGACCCACATTGGAGCCTGTCCCCTTAGGAAGTGCTTTGCCTGAAGAGGTGAAGCACGTTTGGTCCTGCAGTTCCTCCAGGAGTGAAAGTTCTCCACCTTTTGTAGGACCTGTAACTACCTGCAAAACACCCAGGCCTTGCCAGCTCTGCAGAGTTAATTCCCATTTTGACCTCTGCAGGTGCAATATCCTCTTAAGCCAAGCCTAGATAGGAATTTTGGGGCTGACTCAGTGGTGCTGAGTGAAACACTCATATCTTTGTAGAGTTAATTCCAATTTTAAGCTTCACTGGTGCAATATCCTCTTAAGCCAGGACTAAATGTGAATTTTTGGGCTGACTCAGTGGTGTTGGGTGAAACACTCATATTTTTGTAGAGTTAATTCCCATTTTGACCTCTACAAGTGGAATATCCTCTTAAGCCAGGACTAAATGTGAATTTTTGGGCTGACTCAGTGATGCTGGGTGAAACACTCACTCAGATCTTTGTCACTGCCCTGAGTCACTGGTGCTGAGGCTGGGTGAGACTTTGCTGGTGATTTGTTGTGACGGGGCTCCCAGAGGCTGTAAAATCTCATTTCATCAGTCTGGTACCTCTGACCCAGGCAAGTGGCTGAAACAGAGCAGCCCCAGCCTGGATGGGAGGGAGCAGAGCTGCTCTGCTGAGGTTGTTGTCAAGCTCAGAGCCTTGAAATTCCCAAGAGAAACACCCCAAGGGGATATAATTAGGCATATATATATTATATATAATATAATTCCACATCCAAGCTTTATAGTTTGATCTTTACTATTAAAATTCCATTTATAAACTCTGGATTAACAGGAGTTTGAAGGAATAAGGCAGGAGCAAGTCATGCACCACCCAGGCATTGAGTGTTTTGTGTTAATCTCCCTCTGAACACGCAAATAAAGTCCCTATCTCTGAAATTTCACAGCCAAGTCTCTTCTTCTATCAACCATCTTTATTGCGCCAGCACTCAATTCTGAGCTGCTCAGGCATTTTTCATAAATAAAACATTTTTATTATTTGTCTCCATCTTCCCATACAGAAAAAAAAAAAGAAAAGAAAAAAGCCCCCTTCTTATTCTGTCATCCTTAAAAAATTCATTTCAGATGAATTGTCATCCAGCTGTTTCTCACCCTATAAATCAGAGGGGATTATTGGAGATGGAAATGTTCACTTTGGGGAAAACATGAAGTCCTTCTAGGACTCTGGGACTTTGATAAATGGCAGCTTTTCCTCACAATACCAGGACAGGAACCCTGAATTCCATGAAAATTTTGCATTGTTCAGGTTTGTCCCTGCAGCTTCTCCAGGAATTTAACCCAGGAATTCAGTCCAGCTTCAGGGATTACCACAAACTTCCAAATTATTTCTTTCTCTTCCTCATAATGGAGCTCCTAGGAGCCTTTATCCATTTCTGGCTGGGGTTTTTTTTTACATTTTATTTTCTGGGAAGGTGATCCAGAGGGAAGGATGAACTTTTCCTTTCTATCCCAAAATCCACTTCTTCATATTTTGTAGGAGAAGGATCCTCAATTTGGTTTTTTTTTTTTTTGCA
This sequence comes from Loriotus luctuosus, assembly GCA_035582745.1. Lineage (NCBI taxonomy): Eukaryota > Metazoa > Chordata > Aves > Passeriformes > Thraupidae > Loriotus > Loriotus luctuosus. The sequence continues at coordinate 4,121,198 of JAWWEY010000085.1, forward strand.
AATCTCAATATTGTGCCCCAAGTCTCTGAGTTGTTCTGCTCCCTCCTCATCAAATTTGGGTCTGTTTCATTCCCTAAAAGAGCAGGAAATTTAAATAGTTGGGAAAACTGGAATAGGGAGGGAGGGAAGCTCAACCTTGGCCACTGCTGGGAATAAATATAGTAGAAAATCTGAAGTGCTTGAATTAATTTTTTTTTCTGCAGTGTTGCAGGGACTCCTGTAAAACAACACAACAAAAAGGTTGAAGGTGTTAATAAAATTGCAATTTCTTCATTATCTCTGGGATGTTTGCAGTTGGGAGGACATGCTGTGCCTGTAAGCAAAGTCTGGTTCAGGTCGGTCACTTTGCCAGGCTGAATTTTTTCAACACAGCCCCCAAAAATTGGGAATTAGCAGAGAAATCCCCTTGGAGGGCCATGAAACTCTCACCTGGAGTTTCCTGAGATTTTGAGGAATTTCCTGAGAATTTGAGACCAAATGAAGTTGTAGGAATAGAACCAAATGTGAGAATTTTTTGGAGAATTTGCGACCAAACGAGGTCATAGGAATGGAACCAAATTTGAGGAATTTGAGATCCTCAAATCTCCTGAGAATTTGTGATCAAATGAAATTGTAAGAATAGAACCAAATTTGAAAATTTTCTTGAGAATTTGAGATCAGATGAGATTGTAGGAATAGAATCAAATTTGAGAAATTTCTTGAGAATTTGAGACCAAATAAGGTCGTAGAAGTAAAACCACATGTGAGGAATTTCCTGAGGATTTGAGACCAGATGAGGTTGTAGGAATCGAACCAAATGTGAGGAATTTCCTGAGAATTTGAGACCAAATGAGGCTGTAGGAATACAAACAAATTTGACTTTTTTTTTTTTTTTCAGAATTTGAGACCAGATGAGATTGTAGGAATAGAACCAAACTTGAGGAATCTCCTGAGAATTTGAGCCCAAATTAGATTGTAGAAATAGAACCAAATTTGAGGAATTTCCTGAGAATTTGAGACCAAATGAAATTGTAAGAATAGAACCAAATTCGAAAATTTTCTTGAGAATTTGAGATCAGACGAGATTGTAGGAATAGAATCAAATTTGAGGAGTTTCCTGAGAATTTGAGACAAAATGAAATTGTTGGAATAGAACCAAACATGAGGGATTTCTTGAGAGTTTGAGATCAGACGAGATTGTAGGAATAGAATCAAATTTGAGGAGTTTCCTGAGAATTTGAGACCAAACAAGGTCGTAGAAGTAAAACCACATGTGAGGAATTTCTTGAGGAGTTGAGACCAAATGAAGTTGTAGGAATAGAACCAAATTTGAGAATTTCCTTGAGAATTTGAGACCAGATGAGATTGTAGGAAGAGAAAGCAAAAAAGAAGAATTGCTTGGTTGTGTCTCACACCTCCAGAGTGATGAATTCACTCCAGAATCCTGGGCAGGAGGTCTGGATGTCTCTCTCCAGAGGTTTTGTCCATGCTGAGATGCTTCAAAGAATGTGTCAGCCACAGAACCCAGGAATGGTTTGGGTTGGGAGGGACCTTCAATCCCATCCAGTGCCACCCTCAGGGACACTTTTCACTGTCCCAGGTTGCTCCAAGCTCTGTCCTTGGGCACTTCCAGGGGCAGCCCCAGCTGCTCTGGGAATTCCATCCCAGCAGGGAGGAATTCTCCTCAATATCCCACCCAAATCTCCTCTTTTTCATCTTGAAGCAATTCCCTGTGTCCTGTCACTCCATCCATTGAAAATGGTCCCTTTTCCATCATCCTTCTGTCCCCCTCAGGTCCTGGAAGGTCACAGCTGGGTCCTCCCAGAGCTTTTCCTCTCCAGGCTGGACAATCCCAATTCTCCATGAGCTTCCTGTGTCTGCTTTTCAGCAAGAGGGAAATCCTGGATTGAATGTTGGAGAAAAGTGGGATAGCAGCCCCTGGCAGGGAACACAGCAATTCCTGAGTGGGAAAGGCCATTCCAGCACTTTGCAGACCTGGGCTGGGCATCACCACAAAGCAAATATTGCAGTGGGGACCCTCCAAACCCCCCAGATTGCTTTGGGACTTGCAGAGGGATTGAAGAGTTTTGTATTCCTTGCAAAGGGATTGAAGAATTTTGTGTTCCTTGCAGAGGGATTGAAATTTTGTGTTCCTTTAAGCCACCTCCACCTGCCTGTGATGGTCACCTGCTCCAAATCCCAATCCTTGTACTTCCTTCCCCCATTGAAATTGCAGTTTGCTCCTGTGCCATGTTCAATAATTTAATGTGTTATCAATTTGCTCCTCATAGCTGCAGGGAATGAGTGATGCTCTGTGCACACACTATGGGCACATCTATGGTTCATAAACAGCTCAAGTTAGGGAATTCTAAATTGTAAATGTATCTAATTATCTCTAATCATAGGCTCACTGTAATTAGTGGGATGCTGGTTCCCCTCTATTTTTAAAGAACAGAGATATTCCCTGTAATAAAAACCTCAACAGATTTGTGCCATGGGTATGAAAATAGAATATTGTTAGGTTATTTTTGAGTACAGAAACAACTTTCTGCCCCATTTTCTCAAAGGGATTCCTGTCTGGTGCTTTCACAGGCTGCAGCTTTCCCCTTCTGTTCCTCCATGGCTTCATCTGGAAAATTCTCTGTTTCCTCATCTGTGAAGTTATTTTTTGGAAGGTAAAATACAATTTAACACTTCCACATGCCAAGCAGGACAGGCCTGGTTTGCAGGATGTTTTGTTGGGATGTTTAGAAGTGGCTACGTGTTAATTCTTGCTGATGGTGAGCTGGATTTGTCAATTTTACTTTTTCTATTTCGGGAGCACACAGTAAATATTATCCAATTAATGTGAAGAGCATCCTTCCCTCTCTCCCCATTATTTGTCCTGTGAAACATGATTTGGCATAAATTTTTCTGTGCTAAATTCAGCTTTCCTTTGTGAAGATCAGCTGTTTACAGTAGCTTCCCTATAACACTTTAATTTTCAATTTTGCTCCTTTGAATGCTGCTTTCGCTTCTTCCTGTAAATATTTTGATGTGTCTCGGGTTGTTTTCCTTTAAATGTCGTGGGGAAGCGAATGCAGCAGCTGCTTTGGGTGCTTCAGGATTTGAAGTAGTCGGGTTTCACGGGACACACTTTCCCCAAAGAAAATTGGTTGTGGTGGAAAAAAGTGGAAATCGTTTGCCTTGACAGGAGGAGGATGTGCCCTGTGCCTCAGGCTTTGCTTCAACAGGTGATTCCTTGGGAAAGGTGTGGGATGTGGATGGGAGAGGATCTTAAATCAGCTGAGCTCATCCCAGCTTTCCCCATCCCAGGGACACCTTTCCCTATCCCAGGGTCACATTTCCCTATCCAGGGAGACCTTTTCCTATCCAGGGACACTTTCCCTATCCCAGGGACCCCTTTCCTTATCCCAGGGACACTTTCCCTATCCCAGGATCACTTTCCCTATCCCAGACACATTTTCCCTATCCAGGAACACTTTCCCTATCCCAGGGACACCTTTCCCTATCCCAGGAACACTTTCCCTATCCCAGGAACACTTTCCCTATCCCAGGAACACTTTCCCTATCCCAGACACATTTTCCCTATCCCAGGAACACTTTCCCTATCCCAGACACATTTTCCCTATCCCAGACACATTTTCCCTATCCAGGATCACTTTCCCTATCCAGGATCACTTTCCCTATCCCAGGGACACTTTCCCTATCCCAGGAACACTTTCCCTATCCAGGAACACTTTCCCTATCCCAGGGACACCTTTCCCTATCCCAGGTTGCTCCAAGCCCGGTTTGGAGACTTCCACGGATGGGGCAGCCACAGATTCCCTGTGCCAGGGCCTCCTCACCCTCACAGGGAACAATTTCTTCCTAAAATCTCACCTAAACCACTCTCTGGCAGTGGGAAGCCATTCCCTGTGTCCTGTCGCTCCAAGCCCTTGTAAATTGTCTCTCTTTGTGTTTCTTGCTGGCTCTTTCAGGTCTTTGAAGTCACAATGAAGTCACCTGGGAGGCTTCTTTTCTCCAGGAATAATCCCAGCTCTGCCATCCTTTCCTCATGGAAGAGCTGCTCCATCCCTCTGGTCACCTTGGTGTCCCTCAGGGACCCAGGGCTGTGACTCTGCCATGGCCAGGGACCCTTTCCCTATCCCAGGGACCCTTTCCCTATCCCAGGAAAGTGGCATCACATTTCTCTATTCCAGGGTCACCTTTCCCTGTCCCAGAGACCCCTTTCCTTATCCCAGGATCACTTTCTCTATCCCAGACACATTTTCACTATCCAGGAACACTCTCCCTGTTCCAGGGACCCTTTCCCTATCCCAGGGACCCCTTTCCCTATCCCAGGGACCCCTTTCCTATGCCAGGGACCCTTTCCTATCCCAGGGACCCCTTTCCTATCCAGGGACACCTTTCCCCATCCCAGGGTCACTTTCCCCATCCCAAGGACCCTCTCCCTATCCCAGGGACACTTTCCCCATCCCAGGGATCCCTTTCCCCATCCCAGAGATCCCTTTCCCCATCCCAGGGACACTTTCCCTATCCCAGGGTCACTTTCCCTATCCCAGACACATTTTCCCTACCCCAGGTTGCTCCAAGCCCTGTCCAGCCTGGCTTTGGACACTTCCAAGGATGGGACAACCCCATCCTCCCAGTGCCAGCCCCTCCTCACCCTCACAGGGAACGATTTCCACCCCAAACCCACCCCACAAAGCACCTTGGGGACGCTGCTGTGGTTCCTGGGGAGGAATCCGAGCGGAGTTTTGGCGAGGGGCGAACGGGACGTGGAAAAACGGGATAAAATCAGCGGGGAATGTGTCCCTGCAGCCCGGCTGGGCTGCGGGTGGCAGTGCAGAGCAGGATTTGTGTTCTCGCAGGGATGGTGAGTGTAGGGAGAGGTGATGTGGCAAGGTGAGACTCGGGCTGGGAACCCCAGCATCCCTCCCCATGGGATGAGGAGTTGGGGATGCCAGGGATGGTTTGTGCCACAATTTGTCCTTCCCGTGAATAAACACAGCATTTTTTTTCTTAATTATCATTCTCTTAATTATTCTGGAGACAGCTCAACCCTAAACCTCCGGGTTTTTTTAGGTGATGTAAACCTGCTCGGGAGGAACCCCTGGATTTGAAATAGCTGCCATCCGGTTGCCCGGCTATAAAGTGGGATTGTGGCTCCTCAATCCCTTTTTTTAATGCCTGTGGTGCATGCAGGGCTCTTGGCTCAGCCCCTGCCCTGCAGCAGCCCCAGCACAGGATGCGATTTTGGGCAGGGGGACATGGCAGGGTGGTGAGGGGACAGCGGCTGCCGGAGCTGTGGCCCGGAGCTTTCCCTGGGGGAGCTGTGCCTGTGCACAATCGGGGCTGTTTGAATTGATGCTGCAGCTTAAACAGACATAAAGCAACTCTTTCATGTGCCAGCCGCGGTTGCCTTGGCTCTTGGCAGCGGCTCCCGGTGTGGGCAGTGCGAGGATTGAAATGCAGAGGGGACAGAGGGACAGACAAGGAGGATTGAGCGCAGATCTGCGAGCCCCCTCGATATATAATTTGGTTTTTTTAGCTGTCAAATAAGCTCATTCAAGGCAACCGGAACACGGCCGAAGAAGGGGGTTTTGCAGCGAGAAACTGCAGCAAATGCGAAGCCGGGGGAGCAGGGGGATGGTGCCAGGGCAGCCCCCGAGGTGGGCCCGGCAGGCCCGGGGGGAGCGGCCCGGGCCCGCTCTGGGCACCGGGGGCACCGGCCCGGCCCCGCATCCCCGGGGGAGCGGGGGAAATTGGGGGGAAAAAGGGGAATAACAGGGCTGGAGAGGGGGTGTGGGGCTGGCAGACACCCCCTGTGTTCCCCAGGGGTTTGGGGGAGAGCGGCGGCTCCGAGCCTGTCACGATCGTGAAGTCGGCGCTTGGCGAGGAGGGAGGAGGGGGAGGATGCTCGAGCGTTCCAGAGTGCCTTTTTCTTCGTTATTTATTTATTTCCTTAAGCTCTGGTGTCATGTTCGAGTTGTTTTCCTTGTCCCTGGATCTGAGCATCATTAGCAAGATAATGAAGTTCCCGAATGTGGCGTTAAGTGGCTGCATTCCCATTCCTCCCTCCCTTTTTCCCCATCTTGCCTGCAGCTCCAGGGACCGGCGTACCGGGAGATGTTAAAACAAAAACAAGGGGAGGTGCTGCTGGTGATGGGGGAAAAAAGGGGCTCTGCCAGCCTTGCCAAGTCCCCCTGTTGGCACGGGGGAGGGGGGCACAGCCTTTCCCACCTCCAGGATGCCCCTGGAGCAGTCCCACCAGTATCAGGGAGCCGAGCTGCGAGGACAAGGCACAGACAGGGAAAAGGGAGGGGAAGGGGGGGTTTCTGTCGTGATCCGTGTTTGCAACAAAATTCGCCTCATCACAAGAATTGTGTCAATAGCATCAGGTTGTTTATGGGTGGAAGGAGGGGGGTGAGTAACAGGGATGTGTGAGAAAGGGAGAAATGGGGGTGGGGGGCTCGTTCCTTATCAAGAAACCGGGAGTATCAAAAATAAACGCGCTGTGGGGCTGGATGCCGGGGTTTGGGGTGGGTAGCACAGCATCCCCCCCCTCCCCTGGTCCGGCATCCAGAGAGGGAACAAAGCTCCGGGAACGATTAATCAAGTGGCTTAATAAAAAAAAAAAAAAAAAGAAAAAAAAAAAAAGAAAGAAGTATAAATCCCTGCGGGCTGCGTGGTGCTGCTGGTGGTGCTGCTGCCGAGAGGAGCTGGCTCTGAGACAGCCACCGGGAGGGACGCGCCAGCCCTCCCCTGCTCTCCTCTCCTCTCCTCTCCTCTCTTCTCCTCTCCTCGCCTTCCCTCTCCTCTCCTCTCCCCGAGCTGCTGCCACACTTGGTTCATTCCAGCTGCAGAAGCTCAGAGCCTTCCATGCGGTGGGATTTTTTTTTTTCCTCCTCCCGGGCTGAAAAAAAAAAAATTAAGGGGAAAAAAAAATTATAAATCAAAATCACAAGCCTGACCCGCTTCCCCTTCACCTCCCCCTTCCTCCTTCCTTTCTCCTCTTCATCCAGCCGAGCCGAGGACTATCCCAATCGCCGAGGGGAAGGAAAAAAGGGGGAAAAACCCAAGAGCGGCGAGCAGCGGACCCCCAGCACGCCCCATCGGTGCCGCTGCCCTTTGACATGCAACCTTGCTTGGCATGGGACCGGCCGGGATGCAGCTGCAGCTTCGGGAGGCACTGCTGGCAGCTGGGCATGGTGGCACTGCTGGCGGCCGAGGGCAGCGCCTGGAGCCGGGCACTGCTGCTCTCGCTGGGGCTGCTGGCAGGATCGGCCATGGGTGAGTGAGTGCCGCGGGCAACTTCGGCCGCAGAGCTCCGGATCCGGCGCCGGCTCCGCGGGGATGGAGCCCCGGAGGGACCGGGGTGCGGGGGGTGGCACTGGGGGGTGGCAATAGGCTGTGTGGCACTGGGGTGTGTGGCACTGGAGTGATGGCACTGGTCTCTGTGCCACTGGGGTGATGGCAGTAGGCTGTGTGGCACTGGTGTGGTGGCACTGGGGTGGTTGCACTGGGGTGGTTGCACTGGGGTGGTAGCAAAAGGCTGTGTGGCACTGAGGTGGTAGCACTCACTGGGATGTGTGGCACTGAGGTGGTGGCACTTACTGAGCTGCGTGTCACTGGGGTGGTAGCAATAGGCTGTGTGGCACTGGGGTGGTGGCAGTGAGGTGGTGGCTCTGAGGTCTTTGGCACTAGGGTGATGGCACTGAGCTGTGTAGCACTGGAATGGTGGCACTGAGCTATGTGGCACTGGGGTGGTGGCAGTAGGCTGTTTGGCACTGGGCTGATGGCACTGGGGTGGTGGCACTGGAGTGGTGGCAATAGGCTGTGTGGCACTAGAGTGGTGACACGGGGATGATGGCAGTAGGCTGTGTGGCACTGGGGTGATGGCACTGGGGTGATGGCAGTAGGCTGTGTGGCAGTGGGGTGGTGGCACTGTGGTGGTGGCACTGGGGTGCTGGCAATAGGCTGCGTGGCACTGTGGTGGTGGCACTGGGGTGCTGGCAATAGGCTGCGTGGCACTGTGGTGGTGGCACTGGGGTGATGGCAATAGGCTGTGTGGCACTCGGGTGGTGGCACTGGGGTGCTGGCAATAGGCTGTGTGGCACTGAGGTGGTGGCACTGGGGTGCTGGCACACTGTGCCCTGGCACCTTGGGCAGGGCACTGAGGGTGTTTGATTCAGGCTCTGGAGCTGCCTCCTTCGGCAGCAGCAGCTTTCTCCCGGCGCTGCCGTGTGAGAGAGGCTCTGGCTCTCCATGATCTCATTCCCCTGCTCTGCTGGGTCAGGTTTGGGATGAGCTGCTCCAGGAGCTGCTGATGTGCAGCATGACTGTGAAAAATGCCAGCGCTGCTCTCCCCTCTGTCTTTCCCTGGCATCTTAATTCAGGATTTCACCACCCTGCTGCTTGCCCACAGCTGATAGAACAGATTTCTGGATGCCTTGCATGAACATGGAAGCACTTTCCTCCTTTTCCTTCTGCCTTCCCAGTTGAATATCTCTTATATATGAGCTCGCTGGCCTCAGCAGCCTGGTTTTTATGAAATATGCATGTTTGGGCTTGAAAGCAGAAGAAGACTTGAATTTGGGGGCAGTTTGCTTGTGTCTCCTGCCTCATTTCCACAGCTGCCCTTGCAGCCAAAGCAGATCCAGGGAGTGAAGTTTATTTCTGGTGTAAACAGCAAATATTTAGGGACTGTCCTTCTGTGTGTGTGTAGGAGGGGGAAGAGTGGGAGAGCTGAGTGCTTGGCAGTGGCTGCTCTCCACACTGTGCAGTGCCCCCATTTCCAAGTTTCCAAGTCCTGTTGTCTTGTCTGCTGTATCCTAGGCTGGAGGAATGTGTGTTTGGGTGTTGATGTGTATGAAAGCTCCTTGGCTTTGGGCTTTTTGTTCTTTTGGTTTTTGGTTTGTTTTTTTTTTTTTGAGGAAAAACTTTATCTGGAATGCAAGGCTGATTTTATTATGTAAGGCAGGTTTCCTTTCAGGGGCTGGGGGATGAGGATTGACTGCTGCTCGTGAGCACTCTTGCAGTGGAGCTGAACAGTTCTGCTGACTGGGAGCATCTGTTAGGAAAGGCTGGAAACCCACCCAGACAACCTACAGGTCCTTAATAAAGGCTGAATATTTATTTTGGTGGCTATTTTTCATCTCTTCAGCATGAACATTTAGCCTGTGCACAGAGGAAAACCATTCCAGCAGCTTCTGTGGAGCTTTCCTCATGCGAGCACCCTGATGGAGAGATACCTAAATCTCAGATTTACTCTACCAGGGGCTTACAGCTTTTTCTCTTCTTCTGAGCTGCCTGTGGCTTACTCATACTGGATCTTCACTCTGTACCTCGCTGAGCATTTAATCCTTTCTTCTCAGGCCCCTGCTCCCTCCTGTCTGCATTTTGAGCTCTGTTCTGGATCCTTCACCCAGAGGTTGCTGCTCTGGCTTGTTTTGCTTTGTGAGCAGAAGACCTGCGAAAGCTTTTTAGCCCTCAGACGGTTTTTTATCTGCATCAGAGCCGGAGGCATTGATCAATAAGTCCCCTCTTTAGACTGTGAAACCCCAGCAGGGATGTTTTTGTGAGAGCAGGATGCCAGCTTGGGCATCAGCGCCTGGTGCTGGGTACGCAGGGAGGGAGGGGATCCACCCACCCTTTGCAGGGTCACTGTGGGTCTGGGGTGCAGTCCCAGGAAATCATTTCAGGCTGGTCTGAATGCTGAACCCCTGTGGAACAAAGTTCCAAGAGCTCCAGGCTCTCCTGTTCCGGGGCTGAGCAGGGAGCAGTAGCCAGGAGCTCCCATAGTGTGGCAGCAGAGCCGTGTGTGTGGAGCCAGCAGGCAGGAGTTCCACAGGAAAAGGGGGATAAACCCTGCTCCCATCACACCAGCTGGGCCCTGCCTGCCCAGAAATGTCCTTCTGAAACCCAGCACGGGCTCTGGGGTGCCCTCAGGTGCTGCCATGGCCCAGGGCAGGGTGATGGAGCTTCCCTTGGGGGAAGGATGGAGCTGGAGCGGAGGGAAGGTGGTGCCGGGTGGTGGGAAGTTCATTGTGGTTATGGAAGTGTTTTGTGAGGTTCTCCCTTCCAGTTTGGAGTTTATTGTGGATGTGGAAGTGTTTTGTGTTAGGAAAATCCATCCACAAACACCAGAGGTTTATGGCCAAAAAGGAGGCAGAGGAGTCCTGGAACTTTCTTCCAATCAAGGCAGAGGCCATGGGGCATTCCTCTGGAATCTCTCCCATTTTTGGAGGACACAGCCTCCTTTTTATCCCAATTTCCCAGCTGCATTTCCCTTCTCTCTTTCCCCATTTCTGAGGTACTTGAGAGGTTCAGACTCCCCAGAACACCTGATCCCAAAGATTCCCCTCTAATGTATAACCCTCCCTTTTAATTTTTAATTCTTATGGAATTTTTGGGTTTTTCTTCCCCATTGTTTCTTTCGTCTTTCAATGTCCAGTTTCATTTCTCAGCAAACCTACAGTTTATTTGTAAAAGCAAATATCTTTTTTCCATTCATCAATCAGTGGAATCCTTCCCATTGTTTCTTTTATCTCCCAGGGCTGGTTTTATCTCCCAGCAGACTCACGGCTTGTTTGTAAAGACAAATCCAACATTCCTCTCACTGGCAAACCTCAGGGCTGGCAAACCCCAGGACTGGCAAACCCCAGAATTAGCAAATCCCAGGGCTGGGGTTCAGTCCTGGCAGAGCCCGGGATTTCCTGCAGCCCAGGCAGGAGCGGGAGCACTTCGTGCACAGTGAGTTCTCTTCCCACTGAATCAGCCCCTTGGATTCATTAACGGTGAATTGATTGTGCAGGACATTATCTGAGATTTAAAACACATCCATTTAGGTGCCTGTGTGATTAACTCCCAATAACAGAGGCAATAAACCTGGAGTTAATCCAAGAACCTGGTGGGGGGTTTGGAGCTTTCCCCCACCCCTGCACGATCCCAGATCAATTAACACCCCTGAGATGATCACCCCGGGTTCCAGGAGCTGCTCTGGCCCTGCTGGCTCTGCCTTGGAGAGGCTTCACCCCTTCCCATGCTCAGCTCCCTGCATCTCCTGCTCCCACTGCTGCTGCTTTGATCTCCAGAATTTGGGAATCTTCAGCTCTTTCATCCCAGAGAGCACCAGGCTGGGAGCAGGCACAGTTTGATTATCACGCCCAGGCCTGGCCTTCAAACAAATCAATTCTGTTTCTCAGCCTGTCTGCAGACAATAAATGAGTTTTAATAAATAAACCTGAGGTTTTTCTGTTTGCCAGGTGGCCCCACGTGGGCAGGGCTGGGGAAGGGAAGCTCCTGGCACACAGAGCACTCTGAGGCTGCTTTTTGATGAAAAGGCCACTTTTATTTTTTTTTAATCAATATCTAACATGAAAGTCCCCCTTTGAAATAAATTTGTACATGTGGCCCTTTGGGGCTAATTATCAGCTGCTCATCTGGATGTTATCTTTTGGAGAGGCTGAGAAAGGAGAAAATGCTAAGTCAAGGCAGTGGATTAAAAATATCCACATCATTTATCTGCCAGAGAGACGAGGGTTTGAAGTCTGGTTAATGAACATAAACCCTCCTGTCTCTCTGCTAAGGACCACTGCTTTCAGCAGAGTCAGGTGCACTTATTGCTGATCAGAAAAATGGGTTTCCCAGCCCAAAATAGTTCTAAGACTCTTCAAGGTGCTCCTACTTTGAAGGAGAAAAAAGCTAAAATCTTTCCATTTTTATGACTCCATCCTCCAGAATCACAGTGTGGATGGAGAACATGGAGTGTTCCCTAAATGCACAATTCCAACATTTGTTAATGGAAATGAGTATTTCCAGCAATCGGTTGTATTGAAATAAGGAATATAAAATATCCCCACTGTCAGCACTGCACTGCAAGGCAGCATGTGGATTTCAGGTAAGTGATGATGCCTGGGTTCTTTTCTAAAAACACAGAATATTTCATGGGGTTAATTAACTGAAATTGTGTTCAGGTGCTGCTGGAGAACTGATGAAACACTGCACACATAAAAAATACAGAAAAGAAACTGGATTTTGGAAAGGAACCCTAAACCAGGGATGTGTCCTTTATCTTGTGGCAAGTTCTGGGACTCCAAAAGATTCCTCCACAGGGAGAGGCTGCAGGTGGGAGTTTGGTGCTGTGGGCTGTGATCCTGCTTCTGGAAGGACTCTGGCTGCCCAGAATTCCATGGCTTCTTCCATAGAAATGGACCTGTTACCAACCCTTAGCTCGGGGAGAAAGCTCCTCTTTAGCAGACACAAACTAACCCAAAGCACACAAACACAGCATTTCCTTCCTCCCACTGAGGTACAGACCCATTTTCAGACATCTCCCAGGTGCCAGGTTGGTCTTTGAGCAGCAACAATTCCAAACCCTGCTCATTCTCCCAGCCCTCTCCGTGTTTTAACCCTTGCCAGCCTCCGTGCTCCATCCCTGGCTTGCTGTGGGTGCTGTCTCCCCAGACCCCCGTGGAGCTCCATGGAGCTCTGTCCATCCCTGTCTCACCAGGAGCCCAGCCCCTGCCTGGCTGCCCAGAGTCCATCCAGGCTGGAGCAGCCAGAACAGCTCTGCCCACACCAACTGGGCATTTCCAAAGCCAGCAGCAAGGCCTGAGCTGCCTGAAACCTCTGGGCTCTTTAATCCATGGCCTCCAGCTCAAATCAATATGGGATGCTATCAATATATCTATCAAGTCGATCAATTAACACCCCCTGAGATGATCACCCAGGGTGCTAATTGATCATCTCAGTGGTATTAATTGATCTGGGATCATGCAGGGGTGGGGGAAAGCTCCAAACCCCCCACCCCCACCAGGTTCTTGGATTAACTCCAGGTTTGTTGTCTCTGTTATTTGGAGTTAATGACACAGGCACCTCAGTGGAGTGTTTTAAATCTCAATTAACGTCCTGCACAATCAAATCACTGTTAATTAATTATTTTGGATTTGGGAGTCCCAGTCCCAGCATTGTTTTGACATCTGATTCCCCCACAGGCAGGAGCTTTTCCTAAAGTAGGGGACACAAACCTTCAGGAACTGGAGCCACATTTTTGTGACACAGTTCTTGCTTTCCAACTGTTCTGCATTTTTCTGTAAAGTTTCTCCCTTCCCAATGTTTTATTTATTCTACTTATCCATGAAAATGAAATCCCTTAAAAAAAGGGGGCTGGGGAGTGGTGCTCACAGCAGAGCAGCCCAGGTTTGTGAGATTTGAACCCAATCTGAGGGAACTCTGGTTCTGTGGGAGCTGTTCCCAGATCTCTGCATCTGGGGAGCTTTCCTGGTGGAAGAGGGAGCACTCATCCCAAAACATTCAGGGTTGCAACTTGAGGAGATTGGAGATGGAACTTTGGGGTTGGAGCTTGAGGAGATTGGAGATGGAACTTTGGGGTAGCAACTTGAGATTGGAGATGGAACTTTGGGGTTGCAGCTTGAGGAGATTGGAGATGGAACTTTGGGGTTGGAACTTGAGGAGATTGGAGATGGAACTTTGGGGTTGCAACTTGAGGAGGTCTGTTGGGAATCCCCTGATTACCCCAGAACAGCACAGAAGTCTCTGCTCATATTTTTTCCAAGATGGTGTAAAAGGAATGAGAATCCTTCATTCCCCCACTCCTGAGCCAGGGAAAAGGGGGAAATCAGTCAAATCTCTCTCCAGGAACGGTTTGGAGTTGGTGCCTTGGATTTGCAGATTTATTTCTTGCTCTCCTTGGCTGCGTTGAGATTTGCTGGATTTGCATATCAGGGGAGATTATTTTTCCTGCCTCAGCCTCGGAGGAGCGGGCAGGTGTGGAGCAATCAAACCCCATTGAGCTGGAAACGCTCAGGAAGCTGCTCTGGCCCGGCAGCTCCCTCCTCTTCCTTCCCAGCTATTTTTATGTCTCTGCAAATCCCTGCCACTCTGCTGAGGACTCGTTTGTCCAACTCTGCAGCTGGGCAAGGGTGGCCTTTTGCTTTCCAGAGTGCTCTGACACCCTCAGGAGGGGCTTCAGCCCCTCAGCTTGGCTTTACTGCTTCTCTGGAGTGCAAGGCCAGGCCTAGAGGCCTTCAGGATCCATGGAAGAGCTTTATATAGCAGGTTTTAAATAACTGGGAGCAGTCTCTGTACTCCTGGGAGAACAGTAAACCCTGCATGAAAACAGAGTGGGAAAGGCAAGGACAGACTGGCAGAGAAAGGGAGCCACTCCTGCCTTCCCTGACATTGTCATTGACATTAATCACCTCATAATTGGTTAAAAAGAAGGACTCTTCAGCTTTTAAAAACCTCCTTTCATGATTGTTGATTTCCACAGGTAAAAACGGCCAAATTAAAAGAGGCAGCAAGGACAGGGTCCCAGTCCAGGGGAGCCTGGGGCTGCTCCAGCCCTGAGGCCACCAGGAGCACCAGGAGAAACCCCTGGAGCTGGCACAGGACCCCCATTAGGGGGTGATGGATGGGCAAGGATTGAACACAAGAGGTTTTGTGCAGCACTGAGGTCCCCAGCCAGCAGCCAGGGCTGAGCTCTGCTCATCCAGGGACAGATATCCATGGCCAGGAGGGAGGCAGAGCAGGGGCAGGTGAAAGGATTCCAACCCAGAGCCCCATTCCTGACTGCAGCACTGCTGGGTGGCAGCTGGGGCAGCAGAGCTGGTGTTGAAGATTGCAATGCAAGATGTTTTCAACTACCATCTGTATGGCAGTTGTCTTTTATCAAGTGGGCAGTTTGCCTTATCTCTCTCTCTGAGTGACCACATTCACACCTCCCTCGGGAGGGGACACCTGCTGAT
>JAWWEY010000085.1:4163978-4179171 GCA_035582745.1 Loriotus luctuosus
GTGTTGGTGACCAGGGTGTGAAACAGGGAGGGGATTGGGACAGGACCAGTGAGGAATCACAGGAGAGGAGAAAACCTGTGGAAAACTGTGAAAAATTACAGGAGCTGCTCCTGTGGGCAGGCAGAAGGTGGGAAAAGCCCAGGATTTGTTGCTCTCAGGCTGTCCCAGATGTTCTGGAGCTTTGAGCTCCTGCAGGAGCGTGATGGGATCTGCTCCATTCCCGCTTTTTGTAGGGCAGTGCTGAGTGTGACCTTGTGGGGTTTTTGTGCGGCAGAAATGCTGAGTGTGACCTTGTGTGGGTTTTTCCCAACGAGTGTGACTTCGCTGTGGATTTTTCACCAGATCAGAAGTGATGAGTGTGGCCTTGTGTGGGTTTTTGTAGGGCAGAAGTGATGAGCGTGGCCTTGTGTGGGTTTTTGTAGGGCAGAAGTGATGAGTGTGGCCTTGTGTGGGTTTTTTCCAGGTCAGAAGTGATGAGTGTGGCCTTGTGTGGGTTTTTTCCAGGTCAGAAGTGATGAGTGTGGCCTTCTGTGGATTTTTCCCGGTGAGCATGACCTCACTGTGGGTTTTTTGCAGATCAGAAGTGGTGAGTGTGACCCTTGTGTAGGTTTTCTTGGTGAGTGTGCCCTTGTTCTGGGTTTTTGTAGGGCAGCAATGGCGAGTGTGACCATACTGTGGGTTTTCTTGAGGAGTGTGACTTTGCTGTGGGTTTTTGTGGGGCAGTGGTGTAACCTCGTGTGGGTTTTTCCTGGTGGGGCTGACCCTGTGTTGGTTTTCTTGGTGAGTGTGACCTCACTGTGGATTTTTTTTGGTGAATGTGACACTTGTGTGGGTTTTTGCCAGATCAGAAGTGATGAGTGTGACCTCACTGTGGGTTTTTGTAAGGAAACAATGGTGAGTGTGACCTCACTGTGGGTTTTTGTAGGGAAACAATGGTGAGTGTGACCTCGCTGTGGGTTTTTCCTGCTGAGGCTGACCTTGTGTTGGTTTTTGTAAGGCAGAAATGATGATTGTGACCTTGTGTGGGATTTTCATGGTGAGGCTGACCTCACTGTGGGATTTTGTAGGGCAGTGCTGAGTGTGACCTCACTGTGGGTTTTTTCTGGTGATTGTGGCCTTGCTATGGGGTTTTTCCTGGTGGGACTGACCTTGCTGTGGGTTTTTCTTGGTGAATGTGACCTTGTGTGGGTTTTCCCTGGTGGGGCTGACCTGGCTGTGGGTTTTTTCCAGGTCAGAAGTGGTGAGTGTGACCCTTGTGTGGGTTTTCTTGGTGATTGTGGCCTTGTTGTGGGTTTTTGTAGGGCAGCAATGGTGAGTGTGACCTTGTGTGGGTTTTTCCCTGTGAGTGTGACCTGGCTTTGGATTTTCCTGGTGGGACTGACCTTGTTTGGGTTTTTCCCTGTGAGTGTGACCTCACTGTAGGTTTCCCTGTGAGTGTGGCCTCCCTGTGGGTTTTTCCTGGTGGGGCTGACCTGGCTGTGGATTTTTGTAGGGCAGAAATGGTGATTGTGACCTGGCTTTGGGTTTTCCCTGGTGGGGCTGACGTGGCTGTGGGTTTTCCCTGTAATTGTGACCTTCTGTGGGTTTTTCCATGTGACTGTAACCTTGTGTGGGTTTCCCTGGTGGGACTGACCTCACTGTGGGGTTTTTCCAGGCCAGAAGTGGTGAGTGTGACCCTTGTGTGTGTTTTTCCCTGTGAGTGTGACCTCACTGTGGGTTTTCCTGATGGGACTGACCTTGTGTGGGTTTTATTGGTGATTGTGACCTCACTGTGGCTTTTCTTTGTTGGGGCTGACCTTGTGTGTGTTTTTCCCTATGATTGTGACCTTGTGTGGGTTTCCCTGGTGGGGCTGACCTCACTGTGGATTTTTCCCTATGAGTGTGACCTTGTGTGGGTTTTCCCTGGTGGATCTGACCTTGCTGTGTGTATTTTGCAGGCTGACAGGGTTCCAGCTGCCTGCTCCCATCGTCAGCACGGGCCTGGTGCTGTCCCTGTGGCTCGTCAGTGACTACGCCGTGAGTGCCCAAGGCTTCCAGGCCACCTATGAGGGTGAGTCCAGGAGGGGCTGGGGTTGCACCTGAGCTGGGCCTGGCAGGTGGGAAACCGAGCTGCAGAGTCTGCACCAGGAGCTGCACATCTCTGCTTCACTGTTGTGTCATTTAATCTGTTTTTTCAGCATTTTAATTGCTGGTTCTTTCCAGCAGAGTGGGTTTTTTTTTTTGTATTAAAAGTGTACTCTGGCTGAATTCCCTGGAATATCTGTTGGGACAGGTGAGGATTTTGGGACAGGTAAGGATGTCAGGACAGGTGAAGGTTTTGGGACAGGTGAGGCTGTTGGGACAGGTGAGGATGTCAGGACAGGTGAGGATTCTGGGACGGGTGAAGGTTTTGGGACAGGTGAGGATGTTAGGGCAGGTGAGGATGTTAGGTGAGGATTTTGGGACAGGTGAGGATTTTGGGGGAGGTGAAGGTTTTGGGATAGGTGAGGATGTCAGGAAATGTGAAGATGTTGGGACAGGTGAAGATACCAGAGCAGGTGAAGCTTTTGGGGCAGATGAAGGTTTTGGGACATGCGTTGGACCCAGACCCATTTTTGATTTTGGCTGCTTCAGGTGTGGTCTTGCACCTTTTCCTGGATAATTTTCCATAATATCCATATTTTCTTCCATAATATCCATGTTTTTTCCACAATATCCAGCTTTGGGAGGGTTTGGATCCACCTTGCTGAGCACAGGGAATTGGGATTTTGAGGGAAGGCCTCACTTGGTGTGAGGGGAAATTTTCACAGCCAAGCCTCTGATTGCCTTCTTTTCTTTTATTGGGGTTTTTGGGAGGGCAAATCCTAAATTCCACCCCAAAATCCTGACACCCTTTGTGGGAATCTATAAAGTTAGAGGGTTAGAGGATGTCAGGGTAGGTGAAGGTTTTGGGACAGGTGAGGACTTTGGTGCAGGTGAGCACTTTGGGACATGAAGCTTTTGGGATAGGTGAAGATGTCAGGACAGGTGAAGATGTCAGCACAGGTAAAGATGTTGGGACAGGTGAGGATTTCAGGACAAGTGAGGATTTTGGGACAGGTGAAGGCTTTGGGAATAGATGGGGATTTTGGGAACAGGTGAGGATTTTGGGACAGGTGACCACCCATTAGGAGGAAAGTCCAATCCATTTACAAAACTGCCTTTTCCCCCTCCAAATTTTCCCAATTTGTTTCAGCTTTGCCCATTTGCAGCCCCTGTCAGTCTCTGTGTGGAACACTCCCAAATCCTGGGACAGAGGACACGCTGCTGCTTTTACACTTTCTTGACATTTCCAGCTCATTTTTTTGGCATTTACACACGGCTCCTTGTACACTTTGTAATGTTCTTTTATTACCTTGATGCTGCAGGAAATGTTGTACAAAGGCTGGGGCCAGGGCTGCCCTTTAGTCACACACATCTGAAACGATCTGGGCTTTATTTGACTGGTGATTAGGAGGCTTTCAGGGCTCTAACTGAGGGGGAAAAATAAATGTATTTAAAACTTAACCTGAGCCAGAGTGACAGAGAGAGCGTTGGGATAAATCCGAGTTTTATTTTCAGGGTGGGAGAGGGGTTCACTTGCTGAAATACCACCCTGAGCCTGCCCCAAAGCAAATTATTCACATTTTGGTTGTTAATTAAGGCTGAAGGAGTGATTGTGATTGAGTTCTTTGGGTGTTGGATTCCAAGATGCAGGGAATTCTCAGAACTTTGGGCCTGTAGGCTTAGAATTAAACCCAGGATTTGATCTAAACCCTGGGAAAGGCTCCCAAACTGAGGTGCTGGAAATGAGAATGTGGATTTACAGTTGAAAGCAGAGACATCAGAGGAAAATTTAGAGTTTTGGAGTTTAAGATACAGAAAAAATAAAAGTAATTACAAAGGAGTTTAGAATGCAGTGCTATAGTTTGTGTGCCATAACGTGATCGGCCAACACTCCAGTGTGAGTCCATAAGATAAAATATTTAAGGATTGGGTCAAAAATATAAATATCCTTATTGGCAGTGTTTTGTTGGTCAATAAATCCTTAAAACATCTTGTAACTGAGGGTGTTGTGACCTCCTGACCCATGCTGTGACAATGTGAGCCAAACTCACCCTGCCTGCCTGTGGAGAAGATAAGAAAATGAAATCACATCACCTAAAAATGCAGAAGTCCTGTCTGTAACTCATTCAAAATCCCTTCCAAAATCCCCATACTCGGGAATCTGTGGTTTTGTTTGTGGGATTTTATTTTATTTGGGTTTGTGGGATTTTAGTTAATAGGGGTTTTGTGGGATTTTAGTTTATTTGGATTTTTGGGTTTTAGTTCATTTGGGTCTGTGGGATTTTACTTCATTTTGGCTTAGTGGGATTTTATTTTATAGGGGTTTGTAGGATTTTAGTTTATTTGGGTTGTGGGATTTTACTTTATTTAGGTTTGTGGGATTTTATTTTATAGGGGGTTTTGGGATTTTAGTTTATAGGGGTTTGTAGGATTTTAGTTTCTTTGGGTTGTGGGATTTTACTTTATTTGGCTTTTTGGGATTTTAGTTTATTTGGGTCTGTGGGATTTTAGTTTATTTGGCTTTTTGGGATTTTAGTTTATTTGGCTTTTTGGGCTTTAGTTCATTTGGGTTTGTAGGATTTTAGTTTGGTTTGAATTTGTGGTTTTTAGTTTGGTTTGCCTTTGTTTACTTTGGATTTCCCTCCACCAAGGACAATCTCAGCCTACCAAACCCAAAGCTCATTTGGGCACCTTTTAGACAAAAAATCTCCATTCTTGAGTCCCCAAAGCCAACAAGAACTCAAACTGATCCCTCAAACTCCAGCTGGGAAAAGGGAAAAGTGCAGCAGCTTGAAAATGTGGGAATGGACTCCCCAAAATCCCATCTGGGGAGAGGACAGAGCCTTGGAGCAGCACAGATCTGGATTTAGGAGCTGCTGTGGAAAAAGAACTGAGGGCATTCATGGCAGGAACAGCTTTTTCTTGGAAAATTGGGAGAACAGAGAAGATTTCATTTCCATTTCAATCAAATGCTTTGATCTCAAGGTAATTTTTTTACTTAGGAGCTTCCAGGAAACACCAGCAGTTCAGGGAGCTCCGTTTGCAGCACGTCTCATTTAGAAAATATTGAAATTAAATGCTTTCATGCTTTCAGCATCCCTAAATTTGTTTTCTCTCCCTGTTTACTGTCCCTTGAATTCAACATGATTTCCTAATTAGCCCAGTTCACCCTCAGACTTCGGGATTTTTCCTTCTTTTCTCACTAAAGAATTTTATTTTTTTCCCAGCCCCAACCCAGCTGTGGAGTCCGGAATTTCCTTTCAGCTGCAGAATTTTTTTTTTTTTTTGGAGCCAGTTATAAATAATCCCAGTTAAATTTGACTGGGATGTGAATCTTGACAGCCTCATCTGGTGGAAAAAATCTTCCTAAAAATGTAGAAATGCCCATTTTTTTTTTTGCTTGCTCTGGAAGATGTGTGAGGCTGGACTGCAAAGGGAATTAATTCCTCTCCTTGCTGCCTCACACCTGAGGAATTCACTCAGAGCACACTTCAAATAAATCAGGCAAATTTGAGAGGAAAAGTGACACAAATTCCACAGAAATAATAAATAAAGCAGGGGATGCAGAGCAGGTGGTTTATTTGTTCGCTAATAAAAGGATAAAAGAAGATTAAATTATTAAAGGAAATTCAATTATTATGAAATCATCACCTCTGGGTGCTGTGTTAGAGCAGAGGGTGACAAATAAAAAGGGATTTAAAGAAAAACACAATTGTGGAAGTGTTTGGGTTGGAAAAAAATTCCCAAATCCAACTTTGGGGCAATCCCCACCTTGTCAAGCAGAGCATGGGGGTTTATTTTCATTTATATCCTTGTCAGGACACAATTTATAAATCTATCTGTACAAGAGGGATATAAATAGATATATTAAAAAGGGGTATATATGTATTATATTTTTTAATATTATATATATATATATATTTATATATATTTATTTATATATTTATATAGATATAGGGGAAATATATTTTAAAGGCACAGAAATAAAAACCAATATTAAAAATTAATAAATAATATTTTAAATAGAAATTGATATAAAATACACCTCTATTCAAGTAAAATATAAATGAAGAGGGCTCTGTAAAAGTAGAGGGATGCAATAATGTCAGATGAATTTTTTTTTTTAGAAAAACTCAACTATGGAACTTCAAATTTTAATTTTAGAGTTTTTTGGTGGTTTGGATTTTTCCCCCCCAAAAGCAGAATTCAGTGAGAATTCCTGGAGGGACCCAGGGCCCTTTATTAAAGGTACACAAAGGGATATAAACCAGTGTTTAAAAACCAGACTGTTTTAAATATAAACAAACATAAAATACATGAACATTTAAGTAAAATATTAAAAAATGCCTTTTTTTTTTTTTAGGAATCTTTCTCTTTGTAAGTTAAAATTTTAACTTTAATTACATTCAAATTTAAAATTTAATTAAATTAAAATTTTAAAATTCTAATTTAGGGCGGGGTTTTTCTTGATGGTCTGGATTTTTAAATCAAATTTAAATTAAAAATTTAATTAATTAAAATTAAAATTTTAAAATTTTAATTTTAGGGCGGGGTTTTTCTTGACGGTCTGGAATTTTTCCCCCACAAAAAAAGCAGAATTCAGTGGGAATTCCTGGGGGCAAGCAGGGCCCTGTGGATCCCTGAGGAATTCCAGGGGATGAAACTTTTCCCTTCCCAAGACATCGATGGCAGCTGCAGCAAATTCTCTCTGCAAGCACTGATTGAAAAGGAGCAATTAGGGCTGCACCAACACTGCTCATTTTCAGGAATTAGAGGCGTTAAATCCCCAGGGAAAGGAGCTGGAGCTGTTTGGAGATAAATACCGGGCTCATTCTTCACAGGCTCTTTGCAGAGTTGTGCAAACAGATGGAGAAAATACAATTAAATTGTGGTTTTATTGCAGCTTCTGTCCCTCTCGGAGCATTCCTGGCTCTGGGGGTTTTTTGGGATGTTGCTGCTTTTTCCCAACTGGAGTTTGGCTCTGTTGAGGGATCAGTTTGAGTTCTTGTTGGCTTTGGGGACTCAAGAATGGAGATTTTTGTCTAAAAGGTGCCCAAATGAGCGTTGGGTTTGGTGGGCTGAGATTGTCCTTGGTGGAGGAAAACCCAAAGCAAACAAAGGCAAATAAAGTAAAATCCCACAAATCCAAATGAACTAAAATCCCACAGACCCAAATAAAGTAAAATCCCAGAACCCAAATGAGCTAAAATTCCACAAACTCAAATAAACTAAAATCACCCAGACCCAAATAAACTAAAATCCCACAAACCAAACAAAGTAAAATCCCGCAACCCAAAAAAACTAAAATCCCACAGACCCAAATAAAGTAAAATCCCACAACCCAAATGAGCTAAAATTCCACAAACCCAGATAATCTAAAATCTCACAGACCCAAATAAAGAAAAAAAACCACAAAACCAAACAAATTAAAATCTTACAAAAGAAACTAAAATCCCGCAAAACCAACCAGCCAGGAAATCCACAAAAGCAAAACAAATAACCCGCAAAGCAAACAAATTAAAAGCCACAAACTCAAATAAATGAAAAGACATAAAACAAACTGAAGCCCACAAATCCAAACAAACTAAAAACCACAAAGCCAAATGAACTAAAAACCACAAACCAAATAAATAAAAACCACAAAACCAACCAAATTAAAATCCACAAAACCCAAACAAACAAAAAACCCAAGCTAAAAACCACAAACCAAACAAACTGAAAAGAAACAAACCGAACAAACAAAAAACCACAAACCAACCAAACAAAACCCCAATTTAAAGAACACACAAAGCCAACCTAAAGACCACAAACCAAACAAAAATGACACAAAACCAACCAAATTAAAATTCACAAACCCAAGCAATCAAAAACCCCAAACTAAAAACCACAAACCCAAATAAAGACCACAAACCAACCAAACAAAAAAAACCACGAACACAAATAAACTAAAAACCACCAAACAAACAAAAAATCCAAACTAAAGAACACGCAAAGCCAAACAAACTAAAAACCCACCAACCAAACAAACCAAAACCTATCCTAAACCTATTAAAACCTGTCCTAAACCAATTAAATTACAATCCACAAACCCCAAACTAAATCCCCACAAACCCAAAGAAGCAAAAAACCCAAATTAAAGACCACAAACCCAAATAAACTAAAGACCACCAACTAAACAAGGTAAAAACCCAAACTAAAGAACACACAGGCCATAAAATCCTGGATTTTGGGATGGGCCAGCACAGCCCAGGAACTTTAATTTGCTTTTTTTTTTTTCCTGCAGGGATTTTTCCCTGGATTCCATGGAAAAGCAGGAGAGCAGGGCAGGGCTGTCAGTGCTATTGAGTGCCAGGGCTGTTCTACACAGGGCAGTGTCTGCAGGAGGAGAGGGATAATTGGATTTCAAGCATAGCCCTGCATTGATTGTGTCCCCAATTAAGTGGTTTCCACCTCATAGAAAACATTTGGTTTGCCTTGAGCAGGTTTTTCATGGGGAATTTTTTATTTTTTTTCCATGTCCCTGTTCACAACCTGCAGCTCCTGGTCCATTTCCACGAGCCATGGGTTGGAAATGAGGGATTTGGCACAAATATTGCCCGGCAGTGATGTGTGTGGGGTTGGTGGATGGGAATTTGGAATCAAAATCCCTCACCTGGGCTTTGTATCCCAAATTAACCCCAATTCCTGCTGGTGCCTGGGCTCTGTGCCAGCACTGGGAGAACTGGTGTGAATCAAAACCTTACTTTGGGTCAAAAAAGGCCCAAAAATTCCTCCTGCAGCATTTGGACAGCAGTTGCTGTTTTCTGGACAACTCCCAGAGAGCAGAAAAGCCACCTGAGAGATCCAAAGCTGCCTTTTAAATCCTATTTAGCTGTTTATTTCCACTTTGCTCCTTAACAAAAAAATAAAAAAGGGACAGAGCAGAGCTGGAATTGTTCTCCTGGTCACCAGCACATTGCAGGCAGTGCCACTCCAGCCTTGCCAGGGGAGGGAATGGCAAATTGGCACGGCAGGGGTGATGCAGTTTTATTTTTGGCAGGAGCTCTGTGAGTGCTGCTCCATCGTGCCCAATGAATTTTGGGATGTAAAATGCAGCCAGGTGTCTGCCCCGAGCAGGGGTGATGAGCTCGGGGCTGCAGCAGGTGCTCAGGCACTCAGAAAGCAAAAAAATGTTGATTAGAGAGTGAAGGAATAAATGGAAATGTAGCTGTGCTGGGAGTTGAGCTGGGTTTCCCTGGGAATTTGGGAGTATTGTTCACGAATCAACACTTTTAGGTGGGGAAAGGGACAGAAAGGAGGAATGGGGATGTTCACTGAGCTTGGCTCTGGATCCAAGAGCTTCCCATGAATTCCCAAAGTGGAGTAGCCATGGGGTGCGTGCAGGAGTGCAGCTGAGAGAGGGGAAACCCCTTAAAAACTCAATTTCCATGGATTTTCCTGCCCGTGCCTCTCCTGTGGGGCGGGCTGAGCCTGTGACCCTCAGCTGGGGATTCCAGAGGATCTTCCTGGTGGAGTCACCTCATCCCAGAGCATTCCCCAGGGTGGGAACAGCTGGATTTTGGGTTTCCTGAGGTGCAGGATGGGCTGAGCTTGATGCTGCAGCTCCTGGGGGCTGCATCACTGAGCACAGCACATCAGCAGGGAAATAAAAACTCAGGATTCAGATTTCCAAAGCCCAGAGTTCAGATTTCCAAAGCCCACAATTCAGATTTCCAAAGCTCAGGATTCAGATTTCCAAATCTCAGAGTTCAGATTTCCAGAGTTCAGATTTCCAAAGCCCACAATTCAGATTTCCAAAGCCCAGAATTCAGATTTCCAAATCTCAGAGTTCAGATTTCTAAAGCTCAGGATTCAGATTTCCAAAGCCAAGAGTTCTGATTTTTAGAGCACACAATTCAGATTTTTAGAGCACAGGATTCAGATTTCCAAAGCTCAGGGTTCAGATTTCCAAAGCCAAGAGTTCAGATTTTTAGAGCACACAATTCAGATTTTCAGAGCACACAATTCAGATTTTTAGAGCACAGGATTCAGATTTCCAAAGCCCAGGGTTCAGATTTCCAAATCTCTGGGTTCAGATTTCCAAAGCCAAGAGTTCAGATTTTTAGAGCACACAATCCAGATTTTTAGAGCACACAATTCAGCTCGTGCTGTTGCTCCTGGAGTGCTCAGTGGGATTTTTTGGAGCTGTAAAATCCTGGAATGCCTGCCCTGTGAATGGCAATGACCAGGATGGACTGGAGATTCCTGTCCTGGACGCTGTGGTTTGGGGGCTGTGGATGTGCTGTTCCCATTGCTCCAACGAGGGCAGAGGGAAAATCCCACTGAAGTTCATATGAATTTGGGATTTTTCTCCTTTTCCCTCCCAGTCCAGCCCAGCAGAGCCAGGTCCCTGAGTGTTCCCATTACTCCAAAGAGGGCAGAGGGAAAAATCCCACTGAAATCTGTGTGGATTTGGGATTTTCCTGCTTTTTTCCTCCCAGTCAGGGTTTGGTGGCTGTGGATGTGCTGCTCCCATTATTCCTCCTGCTGTCCCTGAGTGTTCCCATTGTTCCAACAAGGGCAGAGGAACAAATTCCACTGAAATATGTTTGGATTTGGGATTTTCCTGCTTTTTCCCCCAATCCAGCCCAGCAGAGCCAGGTCCCTGAGTGTTCCTATTGCTCCAAAGAGGGCAGAGGGAAAAATCCCACTGAAATCTGTGTGGATTTGGGATTTTCCTGCTTTTCCTCTCCCAGTCAGGGTTTGGTGCTATGGATGTGCTGCTCCCATTATTCCTCCTGCTGTCCCTGAGTGTTCCCATTGTTCCAATGAAGACAGAGGGACAAATCCCACTGAAATCCATGTGAATTTGGGATTTTCCTGCTTTTCCCCCCAGTCCAGCCCAGCAAAGCCAGGTCCCTGAGTGTTCCCATTGCTCCAATGAAGGCAGAGGGAAAAATCCCACTGAAATCCATGTGAATTTTGGGATTTTCCTGCTTTTCCCTCCCAATCCAGCCCAGCAAAGCCAGGACCCTGAGTGCTACCACTTTTCCAAGGAGGGCAGAGGGAAAAATCTCATTTAAATCCACGTGACTTTGGGATTTTCCTGCTTTTTTCCCCAATCCAGCCCAGCACAGCCACATCCCAGAGCTGGATCATTTTCTCCCCATCAAGATCCTCTCCAGGGAAGGAAGAGTCAAACCTTCCTTTAATTTATTTTAATTTTTTTTTCCTTTTTAGCCACACAAAAGATTTTTATTACTTCAATGAGCTCCTAGCCAGTCTGCTTTAATATCCCACTAATTGATTTTAAGGCTTGGAAGCAGCAGAGCTAATTAGCATTTGCTGACTCAGCCCCAAGCCCCCCTCCCTCAGATATTGACCCACGTTTGCTGCAGCCCTAAATGAAGTCGGGGGAATATTAAGTGCCTCCTGTTGGCGTGTCATTTGCATATGCAAATGAGCCCAATCAGGAGGCTCTATTAAAGCATTTAAGCAAATTCAAGTGACACTTACAGTGAAGGAGCTGCCACTCCTGGGTGAGGGAGGAGAGGGAAAAAACAGTGCAGGAGCCTCTGAGGGAGCTCTGGGGCTCGAATTTTTCCCATTTTGCTGCTGAATTTGGTTCATTTTGGTGCTGAATTTGTCCAATTTTACTGCTTGAATTTGGCCCATTTTGGTGCCTTTATTTGGCCCATTTTGCTGCTTTAATTTGGCCCATTTTAGTGCTGGATTTGGTCCATTTTGGTGCCTAACTTGTCCCATGATGGTACTTCAATTTTTCCCGTTATGGTGCTTTAATTTTTCACATTTTGGTGCTTTAATTTGGCCCATTATGATGCTTAAATTTTTCCCATTCTGGTGCTGAATTTGGCCCATTATGGTGCATTAGTTTTTCCCATTTTAGTGCTGAATTTGGTCC
The DNA here is from genome assembly GCA_035582745.1 of Loriotus luctuosus. NCBI lineage: Eukaryota > Metazoa > Chordata > Aves > Passeriformes > Thraupidae > Loriotus > Loriotus luctuosus. The sequence continues at coordinate 4,175,944 of JAWWEY010000085.1, forward strand.
ATTTTGATGCTTAATTTGGCCCATTATGGTTCTTTAATTTTTCCCATTTTGATGCTTAATTTGGTCCATTTTGGTGCTTAATTTGTCCAATTTTACTGCTTGAATTTTTCCCATTTTGGTGATGAATTTGGCCCATTTTGGTGCTGAATTTGTCCAATTTTACTGCTTGAATTTTTCCCATTTTGGTGATGAATTTGGCCCATTTTGGTGCTGAATTTGTCAGTTCTACTGCTTGAACTTGGCACATTTTGGTGTTTTAATTTGGTCCATTTTGGTGCTGAATATGTCCAGTTTTACTTCTTGAATTTTTCCCATTTTTTTGCTGAATTTGGCCCATTATGGTTCTTTAATTTTTCCCATTTTGGTGCTTGAATTTTTCCCATTTTGGTGCTGAATTTGGCCCATTTTGCTGCTGAATTATTCTGTTTGTATCAAACACATCTATCAATAGATGTAAATCCAAGTGTTTCTCCTCTTCTGGATCAATCCAGATCTTTGTGATCCCAACAAATCCCATGAAACGCTGGGACCACTTTTCCTGAGGGTGAAAAAAATCTGAGCTCATTCAATTCCAGAGAGCTGCTGGTGCCAAAGCAAGGCAGAAAAAAACAAAAAATCACATTTTTTTTCTGCCTGGGAATGGGCAGTGAGCAGTGCAGAATGGAGGGAGGGGAATTTGGCAGCCCTGATGTTATTCCACAAACAGGCAGGGTGGCATGGCTGGATATTTTCAGCTTTGCACAAAAGCTGAGGGGAAAGAAAGAGGCTGGGTAAAAAAAGCTTGGGAAAAATGGGTTCCAAATAACCCATTCAGAGCCCAAAACTGAGTCCAGAGCAGTTTTTCCCTTTTTTGTTTCTCCCTGATGGTTTTTTAGGAAGAATTTGTCCTTAAATTACTTATTTATGACTGTGGAGCATCTGGAATTTAACTGGAATTTTTTATCTGACTTTCCTGCTGGAGCTGGGAGTGTGGAAATTCCATCTCCTGGTTGGAGGAACAAATCTGAATTTCCCAAAATGAATTGTGAAATGTCGATTTGTGACGATGCTGAATTGTGAAATGAATTGATTGTTTTGCCCTGGCCTTGTGGGGGAAGCAAATTTGCAGGAATATTTCTTTCCTCTTGTTTCCCTCCCCATTTTTACTTCATTCTGGTGGTTTTTCCCCATAGCTGGGTGTCCCATTTGCACAAATCCACATCCATTTATCCCGGATTTTGGGAACATCTCCTGCCTCAGCCTCTTCCCAACCCTTTCAGAGATTTTTGCTGCTGGAATTTCGGGTTTTTTCCCAATGCTGTGTCATTGAATTCTGAATTTTGCCCCCCTCTGCAGACTTTTAATCCCTTTAGTGCTGTTTTGTGGGGCTTGGCTGGAGCTCAGGGATGGCTGGGATGGGGTTGGAGCCACCCTGGATTTACCAGGACCTGGAGCCTGGCGTGGAATTCTCCTTCCAGATCAGAAATTACATAAAACCCTGCTCAGTGTGAGGGAAACAAACAGGATTTGAAGCCCAGGAGTCTCAAAATCTTAATGGAACTGACAGAAAGGTGATTCCAGAATTATCCAGGGAAATGGGAGCAGTTTGTTCCACAGGCCATGTCAGAAATTGTTGGATTTGTGTTTTTTTCAGAGTGTCCTGGACAGAGACCCAGGTCCCAGACTGTCCTGGAATTCACATTGCAGACATTTTCTTAAATATTCATAAATATTTATAGATTTAATTCTCCAAACTAAACCAGAAGAATTTTTTTTCCATTTAAAATACCTTGGAATAGTGAATATTGTTCTTAACCCACTCCTCAGTGCCACCTCTCATCTTATAAAATTAAATCAGGAGCACAGAATGGGAGGAAAAATTTTATTTATTCCCTACAATAATGCCATTAATTGTGTTTTGATGGCAATTCCCAACCAAGTCTTGTTGTTTTTATCCCAAACCATCTCCCAGCATTTCAAGAATGGGATTTTGTGTCCTCAGGAGCTGATGGCTGCTAAGGAGAGAAAAAAAAAATTCCTGGAAGTCAAATTCCTGTTCTGCGTTTGTAATTCTTCATTAGCAGATCCTCAGCGGGCCAGAGCAGCTGGAATTTGGATATTTTACAGAAAAATCCATGTTCTGCTGCAAGGGCAATGGAGCAGAGCACAACAAAGCCCTGGAGCAATTTGTGTGAGCAGCGACTGGAGCCCTGAAATTCCCCCTGGAAATTCCAGGGGCAGCCTTGGAAGCAGTGGCTGGGAGCAGAGCAGGGATATTCTGATTTTTTTGTGGAGAAATCAGCTGGGAAAGGGAAATTTTGGGAGTTGGGAGAAGGATCAGGTTGTGTTGGGCCTGCCCAGGTTGTGCAGCCCCTGAAACTCTGATTTTGATGGAATTCTGGGCTCTGCAGAAGAAGATTCAGGCCAGTTGGGAGGGTTTTTATTTGGGTTTTTGTTTTTTGGGTTCAGTCCAGCCCTTTCTCTTCCCCCTTGCTCTGAGGCCTTTACAGCAGATCTGAGTCCTGTTTCCATGACAATGTTTGTACAGTAGATGCTTTGCAGTATGGATATATAGACTTTTTTCATTTGTAACAACTCCCCTGCATGAATTCCTGGTGTATTTAAGGTCTCCTTGAGCTGTTTGGAACGTTTATTCCAAATTATATCTATTTTTATATATAAATATATAATATATATGTACGTGTGTGTGTGTGTGTATATATATATATATAAATATGTATGTGTACATATATAATATATATATTATATAATATATTATATATAATTAAACATAATATATATTATATATAATCACTTATAATTCTATATTAATATACAATATAGATCATAGATTAATAGCTTATACATTAATATAGTGTATAATCTATTAATCTAGTATCTATATTGAGTATTAATACAGTTCATTCCAATAATTTCAGCAACAAAGTGAAAAATTCACCAAAATCGGGAAAATTTCCTGTAAATTCCCCAATTTGGTGCAGAAATTAATTGATATATTAATACATTAAATTATATTATATAATAATTATAGTATATAGTATATAGTATATTGTAGCTCATGTATATATTTTTATATACTATATATTTTTATATATCACATTATATAGTATATATTAACTAGTATATAGTATATATTATATACTATATTATATATTACGTGGTATATTATAGATTATATATATTTTTTATATTATATCTTTTAATGTATCACATATTATATATTATGTA
>JAWWEY010000085.1:4182447-4193639 GCA_035582745.1 Loriotus luctuosus
AATAATAAATCAGCCTTCTGAAACATGGAGTCAGATCCTCATCTCTTCCCTCATCCTCAGACCCCTGTGAACACCACAACAGAGAAGGGACGCCCCACAAGCTCAGCTGTGGTTTGTCAGAACCCAGGAAATCTCTCTGGCTGCCCTGGAGGACTCAAGACCCTGGCAGGGGGCTCAGAGACCCTGGCACAGAGCCCCAGACCCCTGTGCCTTTGATTTTGACCCATGGAAAAAAAATACCAACTTTATATGAGGATTTACAAGCCACAAAAGTTTAAGTAGAATGACAGTGAATTTATCACAGGGTGAAAATGTAGAATTTTGGGGTTTTTAGAATGGGAGTTCAGGGGGCAAGAGGGAGGGATCTGGGCATGTCCAGCCTTTCTCCTTCTTCTTCTTGGCCTCCATCTTCTGCTGTGATGTTGGCAGTTTGGGATTGGTTTAGAGTAGAAGCTCACTGTCTAACATAGGTGATAGGTATTGGGAAGTTATGGTAAATATTGCACATGTAGTTTTTAGTATAAAAGATAACACCACCCTGAGGGTGTCAGAGTGCCTCTGTCTGTCCTGCTGAATGAACCTTAGCAAGCCAAGAAAAAGAATTTTATAGATAAGAAACAATAAACAACCTTGAGAATGAGAACAGAAGAATCCTGACTCCTTATTCAACTGCCAGGCTGGGAAAAGAGGCTTGTACATATCTCAGAGTGACTCTGAGCAGCAGAGATTCTGAGAGTAGTTCTTCCTGTGTAATTGTGGAGAAAACATGAAGAAATAAGATAGAAATCTACTGCTGCTCCAGCACAACAGGTGTGTAAACTGAAAACTCAAAATAAAAAGTTCCAAAAGAAAAGCAGCTCCTCTTGCCCGTAGCCAAACTGCCATATATGACAATGATGATGATGATGGTGATGATATTTTCAATCTCCTTAAAAGAACCTCCAAAACATATGCCCAAGGAAAAAAAGGTAACCAAGCTTAGAAAAGCCCAGCCTCTAACCAGGTAGAGCCCAGGGAAAACCGTGGTTTTTAGACTGTGTAAATTTGTTAGTCTGATATATCTGAGAGAAACAGTGGATTTGTCTTCCCAAACCAGCTGTGGGGCTGCTGGGAGATCAAACCAGCACTGGGAGAGAAAAGAAACAATGGAGAGGATTCCATTGAGTGATGGATGGAAAAAGATATTTGCTTTTACAAATAAACTTTAGGTTTGCTAATAAACAAAATTAGACATTGAGAGATGAAAGAAACAATGGGGAAGAAGAACCCCTAAATTCCATAAGAATTAAAAATTAAAAGGCAGGGTTATACATTGGAGGGGAATCTGTGGGATCAGGTGTTCTGGGAAGTCTGAGCCTCTCAAGTACCTCAGAAATGGGGAAAGAGAGAAGAGAAATGCAGCTGGGAGATTGGGATAAAAAGGAGACTGTGTCCTCCAAAAATGGGAGAGATCCCAGGGGAATGCCCCATGGCCTCTGCCTTGATTGGAATAAAGTTCCAGAACTCCTCTGTCTCCTTTTTGGCCACAAACCTCTGGTGTTTGTGGATGAATTTTCCCAACAATCTGAAGTCTGCAGAAGGGCTGGCAGAGAGCCCCGGCTGCTGAGGCTGCTCCCCACATCCCACCCTGAATTTCTGAATTTCCCCTGACCCCTCTGCTCCCCTGCCTCACATCTGCTGCTGAGGATGAGGATTTTATCTGATTCTGATAAGGATTTCATCAAAGCCAAGCTCCTCCTCTCCCAGCCTTTGGGATTTCCTTGGAAGTTGCCCTGAACTTGCTCAGAAGTTGCTGAGGCACATTCCAGAAAGGGAAATTGAAAACTTGAGTTTTCAAAAAGGGAAAAAATAAAATAAAAATCCACCCCAAAAAGGGCCAGAACTACTCCCACAAACAAGATGGATGATGAACCATTATCCAAAAGTGACTTTCTGGCTGGTTTTTAGTGAACAGAGAAATATTGGAGGGGGGGAAGAAAGTAGTTTCCATTTAGTTTTATCTCTGGCTGTGCTGGAAACAAATCAAGGCACGAAAAGAAAAAGGGATAAAATGAAATGAAAACGATCCCATTTATTTCCTTTGCTGTAGCACACTCTGGACAGTTCTTGTGAAGATTAAAACTCTTCTGAACTCAAGCAGATTGTGCTAAAACACTGCTGAAATATCTCAGACAGCCCTGGAGTATCCCTGGAGTACTTGGGCCAAAAATTATGGATGGAGAGTGGGAGGAAATGGCTCTGGGTGGATCCCTCCTCCACTCTCCACCTCCTCCTTGGCTGTCCGCTTAATTTTTGAATTGTCATGGAAATCTTAGGGATATTCTCTTTAAAAAAATCTGCTTTTTCCCTTGAATTTCTTGGATCCAATGCAGGCTGGCTCATTTTGTAATGTTTTTTCCCTCTTCTTTCCCTTTTTTTAATGGTTTTTTTTTTCCCTTTTCTTTCCCTTTCTTAATAATGGGGTTTTTTTCCCCTTTTCTTTCCGCTTTTAATGTTTTTTTCAATTTTCTTTCCCTTTTAATTTTTTTCCCCCCCTTTTTAATGTTTTTCCCCTTTTCCCCCCTTTTCTTTCCCTTTTTTGATGGTTTTCCCCCTTTTTCCCGCTTTTCTTTCCCTTTTCCCTTCTTCTTTCCCTTTTTAATGGGTTTTTTCCCTTTCCCTTTTTTAATAAACTGGGTTTTTCCTTTTTTTCCCTTTTCTTTCCCCTTTTAATGTTTTTTACAATTTTCTTTCCCTTTTTTAATGTTTTTCCCCCTTTTTTAATGGCGTTTTCCCTTTTTCCCCCTTTTCTTTCCCTTTTTAATGTTTTTTTTCCCCCTTTTTTAATTTTTCTTTCCCTTTTTCCCTCTTCTTTCCCTGCTGACAACGAGAGCTTTGGGAGAGGCTGATGTAATGAGGTTGTGATGGTGGGACTGTGGCCAAGGATGCGTTGAGTCACATCTAATGACTTAAGAACTCCTAATTAATTTCGAATGAACTGGAACAAGGAGGCTCAGCTTGACGAGCACCAGGTTGTGAAAGCTCCTGATGCTGAAAAACTCACTGTGGAGCCATCCTGGGATGAGGAAAAGTTGGGAGCAGGCTGGTTAAAAAGAGTGGAAAGAAATGGATGTGAGAGCTGAGGGTGGATGGGAGAGGGAGGTTCTGGTGTGGATCAGCAGATCTGGGAGCTCTGTGGCAGCTCACAGCTCCAAAGAGCAGGGAGAAAGGGGGGAAAATGAGAAATAGGGAGAAATGGAGGTAAAAAATGAGAGGCAGGGAGAAATGGATGAGAAACGGAGAAATGGGGGTAAAAATGAGAATCGGGGAGAAGTGGATGAGAAACAGGGAGAAAGGGAGGTAAAAGAGTGAGAAGCAGGGAGAAGGGGAGGAAAAAATGAGAAACAGGGAGAAATGGAGGTGAAAAATGGGAATCAGGGAGAAATGGAGGTAAAACATGAGAATCAGGAAAAAATGGATGAGATACAGGGAGAAGTGGAGGTAAAAATGAGAATCGGGGAGAAAGGGAGGTAAAAAATGAGAAAAAGGGAGAGAAGGAGGTAAAAAGTGAGAAAAAGGGAGAAAGGGAGGTAAAAAAGGAGAATCAGGGAGAAATGGGGATAAAAAATGAGCATTAGGGAGAAACAAAGGTAAAAAATGAGCATTAGGGAGAAAAGGAGGTAAAAAGTGAGAAGCAGGGAGGAAAGGAGGTAAAAAGTGAGAAGCAGGGAGAAAAAAAGCTTCAATGGATCCACCTTGGGCAGCACAAGAGCCCAGCCAGGGCTGCACCCAAGATGAACCAAAATGGCCACAAAATGGGTGACTGGTTACAAGGTCTCTCACTTTTATAAGTTCTGCTCCATTTGCATATTGGAGTTAATTGTCCAATTCCAGCTTTAGCCCATGCAGTCCCATCCTTGTTTTTCTCTCTCCAGCCCACGGTGTTTGTGCTCCTGGGCTGAGATTTGGATCATTTGTCCTTGGTGCCCAGCTGGAGCAGGAATTGTTTTGTCTCCCTGCTCTGTGCACAGAGCTCACCATCCCTGATATGAAGCCCAGACCCACCCACTAAAGCAGCACAGAACCTGAAAAATGTAAAAGTTAAACCCTGAGGCATCAGTTTATTGCTGAGGAGGTGCCGCTGGTGCGCCAGGCCGTTGTCACCTCGTGTGACAGTCGTGGTTCTCGTGGTTCTGCTCGGGTTCTGCTGGGTCTGTGCTGGCCTTCAGCACCCCCAGAGAGGCTCCTCTGCTGGGTCACCTTGCAGGGGGAGCCCAGCCAGCCCTGGGACAGTGACATTGGAGGTGTACCAGGATAATCCCATTGCCTTTCCTCCGTCGTAAAATCAGATCAGCCTTTGGCAGCTGTTCAGGCGCAGGCAGATGAAATAAACTGCTCAGAATTCATCGTGGGAAGGAGCAGAAAATCAGTGACAGGACCTTCCCTTCATCTCCACAGATGGCCCAGCTCTGGATGTACCCCCAACCCCTCTTGGAGTCATTTTTCTCTCCATCAGCAGGAATTTGAAGATCTTCTGCACTTGGGTGATGTAAAAACCCCAATCCAAGCTCCCTGCAGCGACCCAGGGCAGCGGGGGGTTAATGCTGCTGTGCCTCCCCTCCTGGAGCAAGATCTGAAATGTGCAGGCAGCTCAGCGAAGCAGAATTTTAATCTGAGATCTGTTTTTCAAGTCTGATTTTAAGATCCCATGCAGGTCAGGGTTGTCTGATTCTTCACAGTTCATTAAGTAGAGAGCAGCTCGTGGTAGAGATTGACTTTTAAAAATGATGGATTTTTATTTATAGAGGAGTTCTACTCATTAATTTTAAGGGATGGAAGCATAAAAGCAGGAATGGGTTCATTAAAAAAAAAAAAGTGACATTGGTAATTTAATTAAATTGGGGGTTTGAGGATCATTACAAAAAATGAAATGTTAGTTCTGGGCTGCTTTTCCACCTGCTTGGATTTGATAGCAGCCTCTGTTCCCAGAACCTGCCTGGGCAGGAAAATCTCCTGGTGGAACTTCCCAGCTCCAGGGGCTTTGGGGGAGGATGTAAGAAATGGTTTTGGGGGCAAAAATTGGTGTCAGGTGCTGGGATCCACCCCTGCTGCTGTGCAGGGAGGGATGGGGAGGGCTGGAACCCCAAAGACTGGGCTTGGGGACACTCAGGTGTGACCAGAGATCAGAGGGACACCTGAGAAACCCCAAAACTGGGCTTGGGCACACTCTGTGTGTGACCCGTGACAATTCCCTGTCCCTAACCCAACCCTGCTTCCCTCAAATGGATTCTTCTCGATTATTCCATTTTTCCTGGTGATTTACTCAACCCTGTGACACTTCCCAGTCCCTAACCCAACCCTGCTTTTCTCAAATTGATTATCCTGTTTTCAGTGACAATTATTCAGTTTTTCCTGACAATTTACTCAGCCCTGTGACAATTTCCAGTCCCTAACCCAACCCTGCTTCCCTCAAATGGATTATTCTCGATTATTCCATTTTTCCTGACGATTTAGTCAACCCTGTGAAAATTCCCAGTCCCTACCCCAACCCTGCTTCCCTCAAATGAATTATTCTGTTTCCAATGACAATTATTCCATTTTTCTTGATGATTTACTCAACCCTGTGAAAATTCCCAGTCCCTAACCCAACCCTGCTTCCCTCAAATGGATTATTCTCGATTAATCCATTTTCCTGAGGATTTACCTCAGCCCCCAGTCCCTAACCCAGCCCTGCTTTTCTCAAACGGATTTGTCTGTTTTCAATGACAATTATTCAGTTTTTCCTGACAATTTACTCAACCCTGTGACAATTCCCAGTCCCTAACCCAACCCTGCTTCCCTCAAATGGATTATTCTCGATTATTCAATTTTTCCTGACGATTCACCTCAGTCCCTTGTCCCTAACCCAACCCTGCTTCCCTCAAATGGATTATTCTCGATTATTCCATTTTTCCTGAGGATTTACCTCAGCTCCCAGTCCCTAACCAACCCTGCCTCCCTCAAATGAATTATTCCATTTCCAATGACAATTATTCCCTTTTTCCTGACGATTTACTCAACCCTGTGACAATTCCCAGTCCCTAACCCAACCTTGCTTTTCTCAAATGGATTATCCTGTTTTCAGTGATGATTATTCCCTCTTTCCTGAGCATATCCCCAGCCCTGTGACCGTTCCCTGTCTCTTCCCTTGCAGCCCTGCCCAGCCACACGTGCGGGAACCCGGGGCGGCTGCGCAACGGGGTCCAGCAGGGAACCACCTTCAGCATCGGGGACAGGGTGAGGTACAGCTGCAATCCTGGCTTCTTCCTGGAGGGCCACGCCCTGCTCACCTGCCAGGCCAGCTCGGGACAAGGAGCCTCCTGGGATTTCCCTCTCCCCGTCTGCAGAGGTGAGGAGATCTCCCCCGAAAATGGGGGTTGAGGTGGTTGGGGTGGGGTGTTGGGTTTGGTTTGAAAGGGTTGAAAAGCAACTCTTAAAAATCAGCCCTTAAAAATCAATCCTTCAAAACGTACCCTTAAAATGCAACTCTTAAAAATTAACCCTTAAAAAGCATCTCTTAAAAAGAAATCCTTAAAAACCGAACGTTAGAAATCAACCCTTAAAAATCAATCCTTAAAATCAACCCTTAAAAATTAACCCTTAAAAAGCATCTCTTAAAAAGAAACCCTTAGAAATCAACCCTTAGAAATCAACCCTTAAAAAGAAACCCTTCAAAACTAACCTTAAAAACAAACCCTTAAAAACCAACCCTTAAAAAGCAACTCTTAAAAATCAACCCTTCAAAATCAACCCTTAAAAATTAACCCTTAAAAAGCAACTCTTAAAAATTAACCCTTAAAAAGCATCTCTTAAAAAGAAATCCTTAAAAACCAACCCTTAGAAATCAACTCTTAAAAATCAACCTTTAAAATCAACCCTTAAAAAGCAACTCTTAAAAAGAAACCCTTCAAAACTAACCTTAAAAAACAACCCTTAAAAACCAACCCTTAAAAAGCAACTCTTATAAAACAACCCTTAAAATCAACCCTTAAAAACCAACCATTCAAAACTAACCCTTAAAAATCAACCCATACAAAACCTATCCTCAAAAACCAACTCTTAAAAACCAACTGTGGTGGTTTTAGTTAAAACCAGAAGAAATGTTAGAAATCACAACCATAACCCAGCCCCTACCCAACAACTGATAAAAAAACCTAAAAAAACCCCAAAAAAAGAGCCCAGCCCTACAGCAAAGCCACCCAGCCCAGCCTAACCAAAACAAAACCCAAATTATGTTACCTCTTAACCAACTAGAAGAAAAAAAAGAAGTTCCCAAGTATCTTTCATCTTTAACACGTGTTTTTTCACAAAAGCAGATACAACTTTCCAGTAACTAAAAGCTTTGCGTCACTTCCATATCTCCCATACAAAACCAAAAACACCAACCCTTAAAAAGAAACCCTTCAAAAGAAACCCTTCAAAACCAACCTTAAAAATCAACTCTTAAAAATCAACTCTTAAAAACCAACCCTTAAAAAACAGCCCTTAAAAACCAGCCCTAAATGGGAAAGTAAACCTGGTGTGGTCGATGGGTTTTGGGTTAATGGGTTTTTCATGGGTTCCTCAAGGCTGCTGGGCTTTGGGGGAATAATGGGAAGGTTGTGAAGGGCTTGGGGTGTTGGGAATGGGGCACAGCTGCTTTAACTGCAGTTTCTTGGTCCCTGGACAGTTAAATTAAATTAAATTTTAGAAATAAAATGAAGTGGGGAAAAACCCCGAATTTTACAAGTGGCAGGACATTGAAAGAGAGTGGGTTAAATTAAATATTAGGAGGAAATTCCTCCTTCTGAGGAGCTGGGATTGATTTCCTGGAGAAGCTGTGGTTGTCCATCCCTGGAAATGTCCAAGGCCAGGTTGGAGCAACCTGGGATTGTGGAAAGTGTCCCTGCCCATGGAATGGGGTGAAAGGAGATGATCCTGAAGCTCCAAACCAACCATAATCCCACGATTATCCAGAAAATCAAGCACCTCCCCAAGCCTGCAGGTTTTCCAGCTCAAACACTGGAAATGGGACTGGATTTTCTGCTTCCCAGTGCCAGATTTCCTCTCCTGTGGCACCTGCCCTGCTGCAGGAATGGTGGATCTGTGCAGGGCCGGGGTGTGCCCTGCCTTAGGGGAGGTAAAACAATTTATACTGGAAATTTATATTGAAAAATGTATACTGAATTTATATGAACAATTTACACTGAAACCAATTCCCATCTTCCTGCCAGTTTAAGGGCAGGGAAACTTCAAAATCCCTTTATCAGTTCAGAGAGTGCCTTGCTAATTGTGCTCCCAGCGGGGCTGGGGAATGTGTAAATACACAAATATCTGTGTTCTTCTACCAAAAACATTTGCTGCTGCTCCTGAAGTCTCTTCCCCTCATTCCTTGTGTACTTGAGCAGAGCATCTCCTATTGATTGCTTTTATTGACTCTGCCTGAGCAATCAATCAGGCCCTGGGCCGTGGAGCTGGGCCTTCAAGTGAGCAAATATTGGTTGCTTGGGATGTTTGTGATGCTCCCTTGGATGGGTTGTAGGCACAGAGGTGTGTTGTGCCTCTCATTGGGGTTTTTTTGGGGTATTTCCCTGCTGGTTTCAGGCCAGGAGTGTTTAGGGGGGGGCTCAGAGTGATTTCAGAGAGTGCTGCTTATCCCTGGTGGTTTTTATGATCAGTTATTATGATTTTCTCCAAATTAGGATGGTCTTTGCCACTTTTACAGTACTTTTTTTAAAATTTAATTTTATTTTATGAGTTTCACTGGAGGTGAAAATACAAAATCGAGGGATGAAAGATCATTGATTCCAACCCTGGCCCTGCACAGACACCCCAAAATCCCACCTTGAGAGTGGTGTCCAAACTCCCCTGGGTAGGAATGTTTGAAATCTCCAGATAATATCCAGGCAGGAATGTTGGAAATCTCCAGATTCAATCCAGGTAGGAATGTTTGAAATCTCCAGATTATATCCAGGTAGGAATGTTTGAAATCTCCAGATTCAATCCGGGTAGGAATGCTTGGCTCCTCCCTCTGGGCTCACATCTCCCAATGGGATGCTGTAGTTCTTATCAGCCATGCAGGGACATTCAATGGCTGTTATCAGCTGAGGTCTCCCCAGTTTTATGGAAGAGATAAGGAAAACTGCCCACTTAACAAAAGACAACTGCCATGCAGATGGTAAACAGAATACAATTTGCTGGTAAACAGAATACAGTTCTGATGGTAAACAGAATACAATTTGCTTGGCAATCCAGGACAGGCTGGGACTTTGGGCTTTGGGACTTTTGGGACCTTTGGGCCCCCAGGGCTCACCCCTGGCCTTTGTTGCAGCTGATGATGCCTGCGGAGGGACCCTGCGGGGCCAGAGTGGGATCATCTCCAGCCCTCACTTCCCCCTGGAGTATGGCAACAATGCAGACTGCACCTGGACCATCCTGGCCGAGCCTGGGGACACCATTGCCCTGGTGTTCATGGATTTTCAGCTGGAGGATGGATATGATGTTCTGGAGGTTGCTGGCACGGAGGGATCCTCGCTCTGGTAGGTTCCTTGTGGGGTGCTTGGGGTGGTGCCTTGTGGGGCACTCATGGTCTGTGTGGGCACAGCCAAACTTCACAGCGTGCTCAGAGGGAGAAATTTGGGCCTGAAGGAGGGGAAATTCCCAATTACTCCCAGTCATTTCCTTCTGGAACTTGGGATTTGCTTGGCACACTCTGCAGTGAGCATTGGCTGCTCTGAGTCCTGATGTCTGCAGTGAGAGTTGTGGTGTGGCTGGGTAGAAGGAGGAAGATTTTAAAAAAACCCAAACAAAATCACCCAACCTCTGAGAACCTCTCAAACCCTGCCACACTCAAGCCTTGGTTTTCCTGAATGTTCTGATGATTGCTAAAGCCGTTGGTGTTGATGAATTTCTGGAAATGTTTCACCAGATCCACTTGTCCCTGGGACAGGGGACAGAATTCCAACTCCCCTCTCATCCCAGGGGTTGCCTGGAAAATGCTGTCAGAAATATTGCTTGGATTTTGGATAAAAGCCAATATTTCCAATGTTCAGGAGCCACCCCAGTGCTCTGTAGGCAGGAGAAATAAGGAACTGCAGAGGGAATTTGATGTGTTCCTCCTGTTGGTTTGATAGCAAAGGACACGGTGATCACCTGCACTCAGCAAAGGGTTAAAAGTCCTGACTGGCAGCAAGTGGAAGGTCCTGGGAGTTGGATTTAAACCCAACATCCCTCTGGAAGGGAAGAATGAAGCTTTTGAAATAATCAGGTGTTGCCTGGGATTATCAGCAGCGAGTTAAATTGTGATTATTTGTGAGGATCCTGTTGCAAATCCCATTTATTTGAGTGATTTATCCTGGCTGGCAATTCTGAGGGAACAGCATTGGAGTGTTTAGGGTGTATTGATGGGAGGGAAGTTGCCATTTACCACGTCCCAATTGTTTACTGTTCCCAGGCCCCTTTGGAAAATTAGATGTTGCTGTTTGATGAAAAAAAAGCCTGGGCTGGTTTTATTAGAATGCATTAATATTTTAGGGCACTGGTGGTTTGTAGGCACTCAGCTGTGCTGGCTGGGAAGATGGATGGAGCTGGTTAAAAAACATTATTCAGCCTGGAGGTGTTGCCAAAGCAGAGCTGTGTCTTGTCATGTCAAAAATAAAACAAAGCCTGGCAGAGGGAACCTGCTGGGGAAAAAAATTAATTAATTAATAAAATTAATAAACTCCTCGTAAATACAGCAGGGGAAAAAAACCTTTAAATTGTGGGGAATGTAAGGCTTTGAGCTGAGCCTGTAGTGCACACACAGTTGTTAAAACTGAGATTAAAGCCTGGTTTAAGTTTTACAGGTGTCACTTTACGGTTCATTGGAGGGAGAAATGATGGATTTGCATCCCTGCTCCCCTCCAGGTGTCCACGTGCTGCATCCCTGGGGCTGCCTTTCCTCCCAGCACCTTTCCCTGGGTGAGCTCAGCCCTTTTTGGGATCCCCTGGCCCCAGCAGCAGGAATTCCCCCCTGGCAGAAACTGTTCCTGCTTTCTGTGGTGCATCCCCTGAATTTCCCATCCCTGAATTTCCCATCCCCGAATTTCCCATCCCCAGTTTCCTCACCCCTGAATTTCCCATCCCCAAATTTCCCATCCCCAGTTTCCTCACCCCTGAATTTACCATCCCCAAATTTCCCACCCCTGAATTTGCCA
>JAWWEY010000085.1:4228588-4248787 GCA_035582745.1 Loriotus luctuosus
TGCAGCTGGGCCAATTATCAAAGATTAGGAACAGGCCTGACTTTAACAGGCCACAGCTGTACCCAGTGAGAAGAAGATGCTATAAAAGAGTGGGTGGGTGGTTGAGAAGGGAACTGGAGTCACTTGGCTGCTTTGTGAAGAAGAAAGAGTCAGTGCTCTGAGGAGCTGCCCATGAGAAACACCAACCAGGTATGAAACTTTTGTGGTAGGAGACAACAGCATGGAACCCCTGTGATAAGATGACAACATAAACCCCTTTTTAGAGTTACCCCACCATTTCAGGAAAAAAGGACTCAAACCTTCATCTCCAAACCTTCAACTCCCAAAGCTGATTTTAGGCTAAACTACTTCCTGCCCCTCTAAACACCCTGAATTGCCCCTCGAGATAACCCCACACAAGCTCCAACACCACAAACAAAGCCAACAACAACCCTCACCCCCCATTTTAGAGCAACCCCAGCCGCCTCCCTGCATGGCCCAGCTGCTGTTATTTTCCAGCTGGAATCCCCCAAACCGTGGTTTTCATAGAAAAACCCAGCCTGGTTTGGGTTGGGAGGGACCTTAGAGCCCATCCAGGGACACCTCCCCTGTGCCAGGGTGCTCCAGGTCCCCTCCAGCCTGGCCTTGGACACTCCCAGGGATCCAGGGGCTTCTCTGGAAAATCCATCTCAGCCCCTCCTCACCCTCACGGGGCAGAATTCAGGATTGGGATAAAGATTTCAGGATGGGGATGTTCAGGTGCTGTTGAGGGACAGGAGATCCCTTGGCAGTGAAGATGCTGCTCCTGGTGGGACCAGAATGGATGGGATGGATTCCTTGGAAGTGTTCCCACCACTCCTGTGATGTTTTTTAAGGAGGTTGTGGGTGCAGGATCCAGGAATGAGGGAGTGAAGCAGGGAAAGGAGCAGGAATGGTTTGAGTCCCCTCCAAGGCTGGGCTCAGGGAGCTCTGCAGGTTTGCTCTCAAGAGGCCTTTGCTGGAAAAAAAGCTCTGGAGAGGAGTCAAGGGAAAGGGAGAGGATTTTCCTTGGATAAATCCACAGAGCTGCCTCGTTTGGGTGTTCCCAGGTTGTTCTTAGCAGGGCTGTCATGGCCTCAACAAATGAACCACATCATTATTTAACTTCTCTGTGTTCCTTGAACTTGTGAATTGCTTTAAACTGCAAGGGGAAAAAAACCAAAAAAAAAAAAAAAAAACCCAAGGAAAAAAGGACTCTAAACAAGGAAAAAAAAAACCTTTTGTTGCTGCTGTGCAGCACCAATGTCTGGAAAAAGGAGCTTCCCTTTGGATGCCTTTTCCCTGGCTGTCAGGATTGCAGCTTCCTCCAGAGCACCTGTCTGAGTCAGCCTTTTCCCTCCACAGCAAAGTCAGGCTGAATGTTCTCCTTCCTCCTGAGCAGATAAATGTCAAGGGGTTTTTATCTCATGTGTTGAGGGGATGAACTGAGGATGGAGTGTTGGAAAATGAACTGAACTCCCCGTTCTGAGCTGGAATCAGGACAGGACCTCAGCCCAGCTGCCAGAGGGGACCTGCCCTCGTTTTTCCTGCTGGTTTTTGTGGAGTTTGGCAGCTTCTTTCTGCTTTTCAATGCTTAAAAACCCAGCAAGCCAAGCAGTGAAGATTCCCAGGGATGAAGGGAGGGTGTCTGCAGGCAGTGAGATCCATAGGACAGGAGATGCTGATACTTTAAAAACCTCCCTGTAACCCTTTCCACAACCTGGCCTGGCCATAAATATTTCACTGGAGATAAATCCCTACAAAACAGGCCATGTAATTCCACAGCAAGCACAGCAGCTGAAATGCATTTTTCATCAGGAGAGCTGAATCAGGATCGGCCAGGAGAAGCAAGGGGAGGCTTTAGGGTGGCTCTAATTTGCTGTCTGTTTTCCAAAGACGTGTCTGTACATCATTTATGAACCCCCTGGGTCCCCTGGGACAGGGTCTGGCTTTGCTGATAATCTATAAGAAAACAATTTCCCTTCCAGCTTGTTTAAATTGATCCCGAGTTTTGCAGAACACCTTCTCTGTCTGTTCCCTCTCTGCTCTCCCTAATCCGTGCCCTCATTTGGAAATCACTTTAGGAATGTAAAAGCAAGGTTAGATGCAATCAGGCTGTGGAGAGGGGTTTTTTTTTGTTGTTGTTGAACACAGCAAATTCATTTTGTTCCCTTCCTGGGAGAGTTAAATATTTCCCTTTTCCCTTTCATTAAGGTGAATCTTGATTTTTGCAAATGCTTTTTTCCCATTCCCCATGTAAGGAAATCAAAGGGACTGGGAGAGATCTGTGCATAGAATTATTTTTAAAAATGATTTTTTATTTTCCTCCCCATCCTGTCTCCTCAAAAAGGTGGAAGAAAATAATCCAGAAGTTTTTAATCAGGTGAGGTGGCAGCACCTCAGGTGTGCCCCCCATCAGAGGGGCTGGGTGGGAGTTTATAAAATCAGAGGATTTTGGGAAAGCTGCAAAAGGCCGGTGATAGGGCTGGAATTGGAGAGATGGGAATGCTGAATGCTGTCCTGGTTGCTGCTGCCCCTCTCTGCACATGTTTTATGGCAGAACTTGGCTCCCTAATTGCTCTGGAGCTGATTGTTACCAACACATAATTGCAGCTTTTATTGATCTGCCCGCCCCGGCCGCTTCCCTTCCCTGCGGGAGGAAGATAAATGGGATGAGCTCCAGCCCTGCCCAGCACAGAGCTGCCTCCTTCAGGGAGGGGCTGGGCAGCTCCCTGCTGCTCACCAGAGACACTTCAACGGCTTGGTGAGGGTGTCATGGGATCTTGGAATGGTTTGGAATGGGTTTAAATCCCATCCAGTTCCACCCCTTCCATGGGCAGCGACCTCCCAATGTCCCAGGGTGTTCCCAGCCCCATCCATGGCTTTGATCTACAGATCTGTCCATGGGTAGATCTGTAGTTCTACCCATGGGTAGGTCAGTTTGGCTTCAGTTTGGACAGATCTTCCCTTCTCTTCGTCCTGGATTTCCCACTCCTCATCTTGGATCTTCCATTTCTCATCTTGGACCTTCTACTCTTTATCCTGGATCTTCCCCTCTTCATCCTTATCTCCCACTCCTCTTCTTGGATCTCCCACTCCTCATCCTGCATCTTCCTCTCCTCATTTTTGATTTTCCCCTTTTCATCTTGGATCTTCCCTTCCTCATCTTGGATCTTCCATTTCTCTTCTTGGATGTCCCACTGCTTATCTTGGATCTTCCCCCTTTCATCTTGGATCTTCCACTCTTCATCCTGATCTTCCATTCCTCACCTTGGATCTTCCATTTCTCATCTTGAATCTTCTACTCTTTATCCTGGATCTTCCCCTCTTCATCCTTATCTCCCACTCTTCTTCTTGATCTCCCATTCCTCATCTTAGGTCTTCCCCTCCTCATTTTTGATCTTCCCCTCATTTTCAGTCTTCCCCTTTTCATCTTGGATCTTCCCTTCCTCACCTTGGATCTTCCATTTCACTTCTTGGATGTCCCACTGCTTATCTTGGATCTTCCCCCTTTCATCTTGAATCTTCCACTCTTCGTCCTGATCTTCCATTCCTAATTTTGGATCTTCTCCTTTTCATCTTGGATCTCCCCCTCCTCATCTCAGATCTTCCATTTCCCATCCTGGATCTCCCACTCCTCATCCTGGATCACACCCTTGGGTTCTAAAGGGATTTTTGGCTCCTGCCATGAGGCCTGTGGAGTGTCCTGGGCAATTCTGGATAATCCCAGTGTTTGTGCAGGCTCTGATTCCCAAAGATCCATTGCTCGGGCTGCCAAAAGAGGGATTTTTCCAAAGAGTTGCACTTGAGGGGGTTTCTCTTCACCTCCAAGAACCCCTGTGAGCATCCTGCTGCTGAACCATCCCAGCATAAGGGAGAGATCCAGGCAGGGTCTGGATTTAACAGCAATTCCCCCAACAAGGAGAGCAGAGCTTGATGGAATAGATTTTTTTTTTCTGTTGCTGCTGAAACACTGTTTTCCAAATTAAAAATAAATAAATGTCTGCTTAAATCCTCATTTAGAGCAACATGAAGTGGTTTGAAAGGAACAGCCCGGCCTGCCTGCCATGCTGGCAGAGCTTTGTAATGTCATCTCTCAAATCTGACAGGATGCTGAGTATTCCATTAGATCTGTTGGATGTGTGTGAGCAGCAAAAGCCTCCAGAAAACAGGAGTTTCTGTTCATCCAATTATCCTGACACAGTCCTTTGTAGTACTGCTCCACATTCCAATTTACAAACAAAGTAGATTTTCAAATACAGAATTTTTGAGGGCAGGGAGTGGGAGAATTGTTCTTACTTGTTTAAATTTTTTAAAAAAGCACGAAACAAGTGGTGCTTTGCTGTGCCTGGTTCTGATCTAAATGGAGTCATTTGTAAAGTCTGACTTCCATCATTAGGGCTCCAAAATGAAGGATGAGGAGGAGAGGATGCAGTGATCCCTCTTTATCAATTTATCTTCACCAATTTATCTTTATCAATTCTCCTGGAAAGGGACATGGTGCAATTAGGGGAGGAGACGTTTCCTGGGGATGCAGCTCAGGCTCTGAATTTTGGGATTGCTGCTCAGTGATGAGTGTCTGGTTCCCATTGCTGAGGGGTTTGGGAGCCAGGTTTTCCATCGGGAACGGGGTTGGAGGGGGATGTTTGTTGGATGGGATCTGGCAGGGATGGCTCTGGGAGAACCTTGGTTAGAAATGTGTCCCTGAAAAATTTCCAAGCCTGGCTGTATCCAAATTATGAATTCCTCACACCAGAGAATCCTGGAGTGGTTTGGGTTGGAAGAGACCTTAAAATTCCTCTGATTCCACCCCCTGGCACCTTGCACTGCTTTCTCCTGGATTTGGGATGTTCAGCACTGGGGAAATCCCTGCGGGTTGCTGTGTCCTGATGGAAGAGTTCCCCAGGATGTCTCATCCCATCCATGGTGCTGCCGTCAGCTCTGGTGGGGTTCACCAATGCTTGGGAAGCTTTGCTTGGCCTCTAAATTCCCTTTGTGGGGCATAAATCATCCGAGCTGAGCTTTTGTTTGTGTGGAGAGTGGGAACATTCCCTGGGGGCTGGATGTGCAGTGGGAAGCTGTGGAGAATACCAAAATGGGGATTATTTGGTAAAGCTCGTGCCCCAAAGCACAACCACAGAGCAGCCACTTAAGAGACTGCAGGGTCCCAACCCACATCCTTGGAAAATTCAAATCAAAATCCAAATTCAGCCTTGGAAACTTGGAATTGCCTGGGTTTTATTGCCTGGGAGGGAATGTTGGATGGGATTAAGGGGTTTTCCCTGTGCTTGCTTGGAAAAAGCTGGAGAATCACTACAGGAATGTCTGTCACTGTTTTATTTGAAGCAGAAATCGATTTTTACCCCCAAAAATGTGAGTGTTAGCAGCCCCAAGTCCTTTTTTTGATTGATCCATTGATATCGCATTTATTAAAAACCTTGAGATCAGGCTGGAAATATCCTGTGATTCCCATCCACGTGGACCTTTGGGGCATCCCAAAACCTGCTGCTTTTTCTTCCCCCTGCTGCACTTGCAGGTGGATTTGGAGTAAAAAGAAACAGAGTTCGATTTGCTTTGACAGCAGCCTGCTGTTAATTAGTTTCCCCTTCTTAAATTAATAAAAAAAAAAGACAGCTGCCCTGAACAGATTGAAGCTGCTGAGGAAGACAGGAGCAGCAGCAGCAGCTTTTCCTCATGAATATTTTCCAGCTAAAAATTTTTAGAAGTTCTTGCTGCTTTATTTAAAGAGAAAGCCAAAAGCTGCGAGGAAATGATGAGTGAAAAGCTGCACCCAGCATGTCCCTCAAAGCAGCACCTCAGGTGAGCTTCAAGGAGCCTCTCCCTGTCTGAGCCTCCTGCAGCAGCTGTTCCAAACAGGTTCTTTTTAAGCCCAAAAAAAAACCCCAGCACGATTAAAAACCCCCTCTTTAGTTACATGGGTAATTCTTCTTGACAGCTTTGTCTTAGGGATGTGCTAATTTAGGGATGAAAGCCTGACAAGATGAAGAGCACGAGGAGAAGGGTTTGAAGTGGGTTTCTCCAAGGATAAGGGCTGGAAAAGGCTCCCAGAAAGTGATTTGGACACTGAGTAATCCCAATTCCTTTTGGGTTATCCTAAATCCTCACAGTGAAGGCTCTTTTATCCCAATTCCTGCAGTGGGGGCTCTTTTATCCCAATTTCTCACAGTGAGGGCTGGGTTACCCCAATTCCTGTTGGAATTACCCAAATTCCTGTTGGAATTACCCAAATTCCTGTTGGAATTACCCCAATTCCTATTGGGTTATCCCAATTCCTGTTGGGTTATCCCAAATCCTGTTGGAAGTATCCCAATTTCTGTTGGAATTATCACAGTTCCTGGGATATCCCAATTCCTCCGGTGAGGGCTGGGTTATCCTAATTCTGTTGGAATTATCCCAATTGCTGTTGGGCTATCCCAAATCCTGCAGTGGAGATGTTTTAATCCCAATTTCTGCAGTGAGGGCTGGGTTATATCCCAATTCCTGTTGGAATTATCCCAATTCCTGTTGGGTTATCCCAGTTCCTGTTGGGTTATCCCAATTCCTGCAGTGAGGGCTGGGTTATTCCAGTTCCTGTTGAAATTACCCCAATTCCTGTTGGGTTATCCCAATTCCTGTTGGGTTATCCCAATTCCTGTTGGGTTATCCCAATTTCTGCCAATGAGGGTTGAGTTATCCCACTTCCTGTTGGAATTACCCCAATTTCTGTTGGATTATGCCTAATCCTGCAATGGAGACTCTTTTATCCCAATTCCTGTCAGTGGAGGCTGGGTTATCCCAGTTTCCGTTGGAATTATCCCAATTCCTATTGGGTTATCCCAGTTCCTGTTGGAATTATCACAATTCCTGTTGGGCTATCCCAATTCTTGTTGGGTTATCCCAATTCCTGCAGTGAGGGCTGGGTTATCCCAATTCCTGTTGGAATTATCCCAATTCTTGTTGGGCTATCCTAATTCCTGTTGGAATTATCCTAGTTCCTGTTGGGTTATCCCAATTCCTGTTGGGCTATCCCAATTCCTGTTGGGCTATCCCAATTCCTTTTGGAATTATCCCAGTTCCTGTTGGAATTATCCCAATTCCTGTTGGAATTATCCCAATTCCTGTTGGAATTATCCCAGTTCCTGTTGGAATTATCCCAGTTCCTGTTGGAATTACCCCAATTCCTGTTGGGCTATCCCAATTCCTGTTGGAATTACCCCAATTCCTGTTGGGTTACCCCAATTCCTGCTCTTTTATCCCAGCTCCTCACAGCAGAGGCTGTTTTATCCCAGCTCCTGCCTCTGGAGGCTGGAATGATCCCAGATCCAGGTGTCTGTGCTGCTCCCAGATGGTTCTGCCAGGTGGGGTTTGTGTCAAACCCTCGGGGTGGAGGCAGCAGCAGCCAAATCCAGAGCAGGAAAACAAATTGCTGCTCCCTGGTGTGGGAAAAAGGATGGGGCTCTTGGAGATGGATGAATTCTTGTTCCCTTTCCTGGTTTTTCTCCTCTTCTGGTGGAGGTTTGGAGCAGGGAGGGAATGGTCACACTTGGGGAGGAGTCCCCCAGGCGTGGGGCTCCAAGCTGATATTTCCCTTGGCCAGTAATGGGGTTTAATTTTATTTTCACTGCTGTTTTCCTGTTGTTTCACACCAGCTCTGCAGTTTTTAGGTTATGAGTGCTCCCCTGGAATGGCTCTGCTGTGTAATGGGTTCATGGGATAAATTCCAGAAAAACTGGGGGGGAACCAGCTCAGCATTTTCCTCTCAGCATCCCTGAAGCTCCTCAGAGCTTCCCTTTTGCCTGTCTCTCATTTTTAGTGGGTTACAGAGGGATTGGACCCCATTTTTATTTTAAAATTAAACCTCTCCAAACCCCTAACATGGAAAAACAAACCCCTGCTGGTTTTGAGCCGTCAGGATGAGCTGATCCCAAAGGGAAGGATGCAGGGTGTGGGTGATGCACATTTTTATTTTTAAAATAAAAACTTGACAATCCCTGAAGCTCAGCTCAACCTTTCCCTCATCTTTCCTTTGTTTCCCACCCCTACAGTCAAGAAGCAGATGGAGCTCAAGTCCAGAGGGGTGAAACTCATGCCCAGCAAGGACAACAACCAGAAGACATCAGTGTGTAAGTTTTTCTGGCTTTTCCTTGCTGTCTTTTTGATAACAATCTCCTGGAACATTTCATTGGACTTTCCAGTAATCTCTAAAACTTCGCCACTCTGAGAAGTTTGGGTGCTTTTCCCTCTTCCCTCTGCATTTCTGCATCACTCCCTCCTCCCAGTGCTCTGGTCACAAGCATTTACTAACTCCTGGAAGGGTGCAAGGGGTTGGATTTTCTGCATTTGGTGGATTCTGTGCTCCAGGGTCGTGGCTTTGGGCTCCTTTTAGAAGGGAAAACAAATAATTTTGGGGTTGGGATCGGTGTAATTGCTGTAAATAAGGAGCAGGGATAAGGAACAGCATTAAAAACAGAATATTAGAAAATTTACAGAGGCAGTCGCAGCATCTTCCTTTTTCTATTTGAGTTTTATTTCGTTTTCCCTGCAGAAAAATGATAATTCTGGGTTTGTAATGGTGATTTTTCAGGTTGTAATGCTGATTTTTCAGGTTATGTGTAGTGCTTGGTGTGTCAGGGGCAGAACATCTGCTATGCCTCCCTCGGGCAGGTGGGAAATATTTCAGTTTTCCATCAGATTCTTCCCAAATCAGGAGCAAAACCTGTGGCTTTTGTCCCTGAATCTTGGGCTCTTACTAAAATGAAACAGGAGGGATCTGACTGGGAGTTAATATTTTATATGGATTCAAGTGGGAGCAGGATGGAGCATTTTTCCAAATGGATTTTAGGGGAGAAGCTGGAATTGCTCATTTTGTTGCACAGCCCATTACCCCCATCAGAGAGGAGCATTTGCACAGCTCAGCTGGGTGGATTTCTCATACAAAATTCAGAAAAATGCACGGGCTGGATCAGAATTGGTGGATTTCTCATACAAAATTCAGAAAAATGCACAGGCTGGATCAGAATTGGTGGATTTCTCATACAAAATTCAGAAAAGTGCATGGACTGGATCAGAATTGGTGGATTTTGCATACAAAATTCAGAAAAATGCATGGGCTGGATCAGAATTGGTGGATTTTGCATACAAAATTCAGAAAAATGCATGGGCTGGATCTGAATCGTGGCTCTGGAAGGAGATTCTCCCTCCCAGCTCCCAGGAGAATTTTTACAGGCTCTGTTTTTTTGGGAGCAAAGCCCAAAAAGGTAAAAAACAACCCAAAATCTCCAGAGCAGAAAACACTGGGGGTGTGTCCAGGGGAAAATAATTCAATTTTAAAGGGAATTATCCTTTAAAATGGAGTCCAAGCTGTTCCTGGCTGGGTGATACATTCCTTGCCAGGAGGAATTTATTGGAATGAACATCCCAGTGCCCTTTACTGAACTGGAAAATTCTCCTGGCTGGGTGTGGAGACAGAGGGGTGTGTTTGGAGTGGGGGGAGTTTTGCCCTGGATTTTGAGGAATTTTGAGGAAAGGAGTGAAATCATTGATTTAATGAAGCATCATGGTGTTAACAATACACAAAATTCCCATTTCTCCTTCCTGGGAATGGCCTTTGGAGCAGTTTTACCCATTTTTAATGCACTGAGGTGAGGAGGACACAGCAGCTGCATTCCCTTTCCTGCAGATTGTGCACTTCTGAGGAGGAAAAATAAGAATTCATTCCCCCTGCCTGGTTTGTCCCATCCCAAGGGGCTCAGAGCTGCCAAATGGGAGCTCAAATCTTGAGGGCAGCTCAGGTTGGAAGTTGTTGAGCTGGAATAATGGGGATGGGGATGGTGACCCCATTCCATGGCCCTTGTCACCCTCCAGCTCCTTCCCCATGCTCTGGATTTTCCCTATTTTCTCCCTATTTTGGAGCTTTCTGCTCCCACAGGGAATTCCCAGCTGCAGAAGTGCTGATTCCCAAGGAGGTGGCACCAGGAAAATCAGGTTTTTATTTTTATTTTTTATTTTTATTGTACAATCCTCATCTGCTCTGTTCCCTGCTGGATTTGCAGGGTTGGCTGAGCCCCTCTGTGCTCCCAAACCTCCACGAGCTGAGTTTGCATCCCAGATAATTCCACAAGTAGCACAGGCTGGGGAAAGAAATTTCCTATTCCAGAGCAATTTCCAGCTGCTCTGGCTCAAATACCAGAAGTTCAGGAATTTTTGTGTCTCTTGATAACACTTAAAGCTCTACCACAAAATCCTAAAATCATTAAGGCTGGAAAAGATCAAGTCCAGCCTTCAAGTCCCTGTTTTAGTTTTGATTAGTCCTACCAGCAATGTTTTATTTCCAAGTGCTCTTTGCTAAAACCTGGCCTAAAATCCTACCTGGAAGGATCCACTCTTAAATCCTGCAGGTTTTGCAGAGGTTTTTGGGTTTGGGATTGCCTGGTCAGATTAAACCTGGTGTGTTTTGTGTGGCTGAATGGAGGCAAAATGTAGTGATGTAATGGCTGCTTGTGTTGTTTCAGGGAAAAAAATCCATAAAAATACAAAATTCTGGGATGAGGTGCTGCTTGTGGTCAGTTGTAGTGGATCGTGTTTGTTTGAAATCTTAATTAAGTGCTTTGTACTGCTCACCATCAGTCAAATTATTTGGAAATCTTGCTTTAATCACTTTTGGAGGGACGATAATAATGAGAGACAAATAAAGCAGGTAGAAGAAATAGTTTGAAATTTTAGGCCATATTTTGGAGGTAGTTTCTGGCACTCACTGCAGAATGTAAGTGTGGATATTTCAGATTCCACAGTGTGGAAAGTGTGGTGGTTTGGATTTAAAAAACAGCATCCAAGTGGCTTTTGTGGTGTTTGGGTGAGGCCCACCTGAAGAGGCCCTGGAAGGGCTTGGGTGAAAGAACTTCTGTGTGTGACCAGCTGGGTCAAAATCCACTTTGCAAAGTCATTTTTGGGGTGGGTTGAGCAGCTTTTAGTTCTCAGCCAAGTGTGTGGGAGTTCCTGGATTTTGGGGAGATGTTTGTGGGACACAGGAGCCACCTGGGGCTTGAAGATGCCTGGAAGGGCTTGGGTGAAGGACTGGAACTTCTGTGTGTGACCAGCTGGGTCAAAATCTGCTTTGCAAAGTCATTTTTTTTGGGATGGGTTGAGCAGTTTTTAGTTCTCAGCCAAGTGTGTGGGGATTTCAGGATTTTGGGGAGATGTTTGTGAGACAAGGAGCCACCTGAGGCCTTGTGGGTGAAGGCCTGGAAGGGCTTGGGTGAAGGACTGGAACTTCTGTGCGTGTCCAGCGGGGTCAAAATCTGCTTTGCAAAGTCATTTTTTGGGGTGGGTTGAGCAGTTTTTAGGTCTCAGCCAAGTGTGTGAGAGTTCCTGGATTTTGGGGAGGTGTCTGTGGGACACAGGAGCCACCTGGGGCTTGGGTGGGACAGCCTGGAGATGCTCTGGGAATTCTGCACTCCTGGGAATGCTTGTGAAGCTTCACCTTCTGAGCTGTTCTGGGACATTCCCAGCTGGGAAATAAATAAATTGGGGTTTGGAACTCTCCTGGTGGAACATTCCCAGCTGGGAAATTTGGGTTTGGAACATTCCCAGCTGGGAAATTGGGGTTTGGAACATTCCCAGCTGGTGGGAAATTGGGATTTTTGGAGCTCTCCTGGTGGAACATCCCCGGCTGGGATTGGATTTTCCCACTGTCAGGACCTGGCTGTGCCCTTTTCACTCTTGGTGTTGCTAAAATTGGGGGTGTTCAGTGTCTGGGTTGGTGTCGCTGGCGTTATGGAATCACTTCATCCTTGATTTTTTGGGTGCTGAAGGATCTTTGGAGGTTGGAAATGCAGCAGGACCTCGTTGGGGTGAGCCCTGCACCCCTAAATCAGCTCCAAGCTCTCAGGCCTGATTGTTGGGATCTTTCCCAGAAGTTTGCATGGAATTACCCTGGTGTGACCACACAGATTAACCCTTTAAACCATCTAATTCCTGCTGCAGTCCTTCCCACCCCTCCTGCCAACATCACCTCCTTTCACTGGATTCCTCATGCTGAGAAATGTTGGGGCTTTGTCAAAGGTTTTTGTTTTTTTTTTTTAGGTGCTACTTTTATTTTGTAGTTCTGAAATTCAGTGAGAAATTGTCCCTTGGGAATCTGTCAGTGAAGTTTTCTTATTGAGAGAGGCAAAACTAAAGAGGATTTTAACAGTGGCAAACTGAACAATCAGAACTGGCTGTCACTGAATTCAGGAGGAGAAAGAAATTGAAAAAAATAAGGAGGATGAGAGGATGGAAAACCAATCCCATGGTTGGGGGAGAGAATTCCTGAGTTTTCTAATACAGACATTGAGCGGTTCATGACAATTTTTGGGATCTGTTGTTTTTCCAGCAGCCTTGGAGGGTTCATTTGGGAATGGCCCAGCCCAGGTGAAACTTTGGGAAGGTGAACACAGCAAATTCTCAGCATGACAAATCCAGTTTGTAACCTTTGGGCTGTTCTGTGTGTGTGTGTTCAAAACAAAAGATAGAGAACAACAGTTTCTGTAAATGAGCATCTCATCCATCTCCTCCTTTTCTTTCACTTTCTTTAAAAGAGAAATTCCCCAACTGCCAGGATATGGAGATATCTTCCCTCTCCCCCTTGCTCAGCTTTATCTTCCCTGTTCTCTGCGTTATCTACTCGTGTTTTTAGGTGTTAATGAATCTCCACTAACGAGACATGAGCTGGGCTTAGACCTCAGCATTGGGGGTGACAGACTCTCCTCTGGGGCCTTTTCCTGGGGATCTGGGATTGTTTCTCTTTGTTTTCCTGGGGATCTGGGATTGTTTCTCTTTGTTTTCCTGGGATCGTTTCTTCCCAAAGTTTTGAATTCCAAGCTTCATTTTTATCTGATGTGGGAAATAATCACTGGGTGTGGCAGCAGTGACCCACTCTGGGGTACAAAAGGGGTGGGCTGGGGTGGGTTTGACCATGGGAGGAGGAATTTGCTGTGGGAATGGGATTTTTTTCTCTGAGGAAGAACTCCCAAGTGTTGGTGTGTGGTTGTTACAGGTGTGTGGTCAGGGGGATTTTACAGAGAAAAATCAGCAATTTGAGCACTTTCCTTCACTCCCACATGGCTTTGGGACATAAAACCCTCCTTGGGTCCCTCATTCTGAGGTGAATTTTCCTTTGTTTAGAGCTGTTTGTGCACAGGCATCACCTTTGGGTGCAGGGAATGAACCCAAGGTGGCACCTGGGGACTTTGTTCAGCCAGACTTTTCCTGTCAGAAGCTGGGAGTTGAATCGATGGGCTCTCCCTTCCTTCGCACTCTGGGGTGATTTGGAATCCTCTGGGCCTGTGGAAAGTGGCAGAGCAAAGTTTGGAGCTGCAAAAAATGGAGACATGCTGGATTCTGACTGAGCTTAACCAGGGGTTATTGTGGTAGTGTTCTCAGGGGTCCCAGGATGAGGGAAGAGATGAGAACCTTGAATCCATGTCTCAGAAGGCTGATATATTATTTTATTATATATATTATATTAAAAGAAAATGATGTATTAAAACTATACTAAAAAATAGAAGAAAGGAGACATCAGAAGGCGGGAAAGGGAAGGGAAAGGAAAGGATAATAAAATCTTGTGACTGCTCACAACCTCGACACAGGTGGCTGTCATTGGCCATCAAGTAAAAACAATTTCACATGCTGGGTAAACAAGTCTCCAAATCACATTCCAAAGCAGCAAAACATGGAGAAGCTGAAGCTTCTCAGCTTCTCAGGAGAAAAGATCCTAATGAAAGGATTTTTCATTAAATATGTCTGTGACAGGTTATGGACATGGAAAATGGGAAAACAATCCATCAGAGGGTGTTTTCCATGAATCCATGGCTCTGTCACCTCTGTGCCCTCCCACACACACAGGAGAACACCAAAGCATCCTGTGGGGACAATCCCAGCCCCATCCCTGCTCCAGCACGGTGGGAAGGGAGGAAAAAAGGGCCTTAAAAGCAAAATTCCTAAAAAGAACTTGAAGGGCATCAGAGGAGTGTTAGTGCTCAGGAGAAGCTGGAATATTTTTGGGATCAGCAAAATTGGGAAGCATCCTCCTTGTAGGAACAGCTGTAGTTGGGGGTGCACCAGGGGTTAATTCCAAATATTGGATGGTCTTGGCTTTGTGTGTGTCCAGTGTGGGTGGATTTTCCCCATGGATTCTCCCATTCCCTCTGCAGGGCTCCAGCTGCTGAGCCCTCTGTCTGCCATGAGAAAGGGGCTGGTGTCACCTCAGTGTCACCCTCCTCCTTTGGGGCACCGTGCTTGGAATAAAATTGGGATTTCCTTCCCTGTAATCCAATGCTGGGCAGAGGTGGGATGGAAATGGGGCTGTTTCAGTGGTTCAGCATCATGGCTGAGAAATGTGCTGTTGGTTTGGGTGCAAAGAAAACCAAATACTATAGAATTCCTGTGGCAAAACCCCCCTTTTGTCCCCTTGTTGCTGTGCTGGAATTGAGCCTGGAAATCAGGATTGTGCCAGGGCTGAGGGACCCCCCAGGTTCCCCCACCCTGAACCCTCCTTTGTGCTTTGGAGAGGGCTGGAAATGGGGAGGATGGAGCTGGGAACTTCCTTCAGTGCTGGCCACCACCCCATGGATTTCATGTTTGTTGGCATCCAGGTTGCTCCATAAATTTTTTCCATGTTCCAACTAAATGACTTGGCTTTCAAACCCTCGACTTGCATCCCCTTCTCCTTTCTCCCTCTCGTTCTGTGCTTGGTTTTTCCCCCCCTGGGATCACTCACCTGCCTTTTCATGGAGTTGTTTTCTTTCCCTGGCACACTGGGCTGGGAGGTCACTTTGGAGGAGGCAGGTGGAGTTTTAATCATAATAAACAGGCTCTGTGATTGGTGTCATTTAGCAGAATGGAAAAAAAATACCAAAAAAGCAACTTTTTCCAGAGGTATTTCTGTAGTGGAATGGAGGGAAAACTGTGTCCCTAGCTGGCATTTCCTAGAAAACACTTGGGTGTGTAAACTGAGCAGGATTTTTTTTCCCAAAGCTGTTGTTTTTCTGCAATAAAGCATTGAGGTTTCTGAGCTCCCAGCTGCCATTTTTCTCGCCACATCCGCCAAGCCAGCTGCTGAAAGAATGTTCCTTTTGCTATTCTGTCTCTGTATGTGCTGTTTTTTTGCTTTGTAGTAACTCAGGTTGGTGTGTCCCAGGGACATAATTTGTGTCCAGACCCTGGGATTCCCGAGAGAGGCAAAAGGATAGGCAACGATTTTAGGTAAGAACATTTTCTGTGTGTTCTGTGCATGAGCTCCTGGGTGTGCTCCTGGTCTGGGGGGCTCTGTTTGCTCTGTCCCCCTCCCAAAATCCTGCCCAGTTTTGGGCAACACGTGTGTAAAACCCTTCCTGTGTGTGTGCTGTTCCACAAAGACCTCTTGGAGTGTTTTTATCCTTTCCCAATCCAGGTTGTGTGCTGTCATCCCTCCCCTGGAAAACTGAAACAGCCAAATGAAAAAAATCACTTTTCAAATTAGCTCAAGCCCCAGCATGGCCCTGCCCTTAGAGAATTTGAGGTGGCTGAGGTTCCTTGTCACTGAGCCTGTGTGGTGCCAGCTAATTGGGGTTTAAGAAGTTTAAACCAGAGCTGTTGTTCCTTTCCAGTTCCCAGTTTTCCCTTGCAGGGATGCCCCAGCTGCTGGTGGCCATGGGGAATCAATATTTCGTCTGATTCTGCTGCCCAGGGCTGTTTTATCATGGAAAGTGTCTCTCAATCGAATCCCAGACTGTCAAATTCTCTTCAAATCCAGCAAAGGAGAGCGGGCAGAGGAAAGGGAATCCCAACAGTCCCTAAATTCCACGGGATGAATTCCCAGCTGCTGCGGGCTGGATTGTGTCACCCCAGTGAACAAAGCCCAGAATCCAAACCACAGAACAAAGAGCAGAACTCTCAGCAGTTGATAAAGATTTTTATTTCACTTTATGAGAATTCTGAATGTGTCCTCTCTCAGAGCAGTGGGGGAAATTCCCACTGAAGTGTCACTAAAATTTGGGATTTGGGCATCAGCACCTGGGGCAGACACAGCAGAGGGGAGGCAGAGCTGGTCCCTCCTCCCTTCCTGCTGCCTGCAGGGCCAGGGGATGGCCCTGGCCCCAAATCCTGGGATGCAGGAGCAGACTGATGTCCCCTCTGTCCCCTCTCCAGGCTGGGCTCCAGCATCCAGTTCTCCTGCAACGAGGGCTACGACCTGCAGGGCTCCAAGAGCATCACCTGCAAGAGAGTCAGCGACATCATCGTGGCCTGGAGCGACCACCGGCCCGTCTGCAGAGGTGAGGGGCTCAGCTTGGCTGGGTTTGGGGGTCTGGGGGAATTCCCAGCTCCTTCATGTCCCTTTTCCATCACCCATCCTGCCCTGGGGTCAAATAATCCCAGGATGGTTTGGGTTGGACCATCCTGCTCCTTCCACTGTCCCTCCATGCTGGTCTTAGAACCTCCCAGGGATGGGGTAGCCTGAGGGGGCTTAACCTGCTTGGATTTGGGATTTGTAGGAATTCCCAGCTCCTTCCTGTCCCTTTTCCATCACCCATCCTGCCCTCAGGTCAAATCTCAAAGTGGTTTGGGTTGGAGAGACCAATCCTGCTCCTTCCACTGTCTTAGACACTCCCAGGGGTTCAGGGGCAGTCTGAGGGAGCTCAGCTTGGCTGGGTTTTGGGATTTGTGGGAATTCCCAACTCTTTCATGTCCCTTTTCCATCACCCATCCTGCCCTAGGGTCAAATAATCCCAGAATGGTTTGGGTTGGACCATCCTGCTCCTTCCATTCTCCCAGGTTGCTCCAAGCTGGCCTTGGACACTCCCAGGGGTCCAGGGTCAGCCTGAGGGATCTCACCTTGGCTGAATTTTGGGATTTGTGGGAATTCCCAGCTCTTTCATGTTCATTTCTCACCCATCCTGCCCTCAGGTCATCCCTTGGCCAGGTCAGAGAGTCCCAGAGGGGTTTGGGTTGGGAGGAACCTTAAGGAAAATGTTGTTCCATGGGCAGGGAGACCTTCCCCATCCCAGGCTGGCCTTGGACATTTCCAAGGATGGGGCATCCACATTTTCTCTGGGAAATCTTCCCCAGGGCCTCCCCACCCTCACTTTTAAGCTTTTTTCAGCCCCTGTTTTTGCACCTCCTTTTCCCCTCACAGACTCCTCCACGAATTTCCCAACCGTCCCTAAATCCCTTCCCTCTCTCCAGAACATTCCTTTAATTCAGGGATGTCAAACCTGAGCAGGATCACCCATCTCCCTATTCCAGGTGTTTCCTCCCCTTTCCTCCTTCTCCTGATAGAGGAGAGACTGGAATAAAACCTGGAAAAGCAGAGATGGAGGGAGATTTTTAACTGGAAATGTGAAATTTTGGGGCTGTGCTTCCCCAGGAGCCTCATCCTGTGCCATGAGCCATCAGGAAATGGAGGTTTTTTTCCCATTTTTCCCATTTTGCCCTTGGCCATTTTGTTTTCATTCCCTCTCTGAAATGTCACATTGTGATATTTGTAATGCTAATAAAGAACAACTTGTAATATTTTTAATTGAATCCCTTTAAAGCTCTTAAAGTCATAAATAGGGGTTTTTTTCCTCCCAGTTCTTTTTTTCTTTAATTTCATCTGCAGATTTTTTCAGGGCTTTGGAATCCCATGTAATTCTTGAAACAAGCCTGGAATAAATTGAATCAGTGTAAGAGGATATTTGGCATAAATATGTGACACTGTAAAGGAAATTTATGGTGTCCTCCTGCAAGAGATAAGAAAGGATTTGCCAGCATTATTCTGTTTCTTTGAATCAACTTAATTTTTTTAGCTCCTGACTTTCATATTTTGGGGTTTTTTTTTTCTATTTAAAAAGTTTGATTTTTATTTCAGCTTTCTGCCACTTTTTCCTCCCAGTTTGTGCCATTTTTCAAATTGGGTTTCTCTCAAATTCCAGAGCAAGTCCCAGATTTTAACCCCTTGGGCTTCAATAATTTCTTAATCCCCAGTGAGCAAATTTTGGGGGAAAGTTTTGCAGCTTCCCCATCTTCAGCAGATTCCCTCTGGATCCTGGCAGAGTCACTTAATCCCACCTGAAAAATGGGAATAATGGGATTTACCCTTTTTTTTAACACTGTGGGAGCTCCAGGATGAGGCAGGAATGGTTCAGCATCCTGGGTAACCTTCCCAGCCATTCCCAATGTTTCCACAGCTTGGCCAGGAGATTATTTTTCTATATTTTTCAAAGAAAAAAAAAACAAAACCTTTGCAGACTCCAAAAAAATGCAAATACATCTCTAAAATTAAATTATACATTTAAATAAATAAATAAACTTCAACAATAAATTAATTTTGAGGCTCCATCACAGCAGAGGATATTTCCAGAATTAGGATGTTTTTCCCCACCTTTTTTTTTGTGGAATATTTCAGCTAAATATTACATCAAAGGCATTCCACGGGCAAAATTTTCCCTGCTTAAGCACTTTTTCCAGCTTTTCCTTTACCTGAGATGTTTTGAAGATGCAGAGCTGAGTTTCCACCTTAGTTCTGAGCCCACAGAAGGAAACCAGCTGATAAATACTTAATAATGACCTAATAAATCCTGGCTCTGCGGTGTTTTGGGGGTTTGATGTGCAGGAAGAAAGGGAGTGGGGTTTTTTGGGGACATCAGGAAGGAGATGTGTCATTCCTGGCCTGGATGGGGAAGGGTTTTTGTGAGGGAAGGAGGAGGAAAAAAGGAAATAAATCAGTGTGAGCAGTAGAGAGTGGGCTGGGTGTTGGTCTGAGGGGAGATGGGATCAGGGATTGTTGGGATCAGGATTTGATGGGATCAGGGGTTGATGGGATCAGGGGTTGTTTGGATCAGCAGCTGATGGGATCGGGCTTTGTTGGGATCAGGGATTGTTGGGATCAGGTGTTGATGGGATCAGGGTTTAATGGGATCAGGTTTGGGTGGGATCAGGGGTTGATGGGATCAGAGGTTTATAGGATCAGGGTTTGTTTGGATTGGGGTTTGATGGGATTGGGGATTGATGGGATCAGGTTTGGGTGAGATCAGGATTTTATGGGATCTGGGATTACTGGGATCAGAGGTTGATGGGATCAGGGATTGTTGGGATCAAAGTTTGTTGGGATCAGAGGTTGTTGGGATCAGGGTTTGTTGGGATCAAGGTTTGTTGGGATCAGGGTTTGTTTGGATCGGGTTTGAGTGGGATCAGGGATTGGTGGCATCAGGCATTGATGGGATCAGGTTTGGGTGAGATCAGGGGTTGATGGGATCAGAGTTTGATGGGATCAGGGGTTGATGGGATCAAGGGTTATTGGGATCAGGTCTGGGTGAGATCAGGGTTTGTTGGGATCCGGGTTTCATGGGATCAGAGATTGTTGGCATCAGGCATTGATGGGATCAG
The DNA here is from genome assembly GCA_035582745.1 of Loriotus luctuosus. NCBI lineage: Eukaryota > Metazoa > Chordata > Aves > Passeriformes > Thraupidae > Loriotus > Loriotus luctuosus. The sequence continues at coordinate 4,247,966 of JAWWEY010000085.1, forward strand.
AGTCTAATGGGGTCAGGGATTGTTTGGATCAGGGTTTTATGGGATCAGGGGTTTTTGGGATCAGAGTTTGATGGCCCCACTCCTCACACAGAACCCCCTCATTTTCACCCCCCAGCTGTACAACAGGAGCGCCATAACCCACCCAAACACCACCTTCCCCATTTCCACCTCCTCCCACCTCCATCCCAAGCTCCTCCCTCCCCCCCAGCAGTGCTGAGTGTCCCCGTTTGTGTCCCCAGCCAGGATGTGTGACACGTACCTGCGCGGGCCCAGCGGCGTCATCACGTCGCCCAACTACCCCGTGCAGTACGACAACAACGCCTACTGCGTGTGGGTCATCACTGCCCTCAACCCTGCCAAGGTGAGCTGGGGGGCCTGGCCTGGACAGACGGACACGCAGGGGTCACCTCAGTGCTCTCTGCAGCTCTTGAAAGGTGGCTGTGAATCTGGGCCCTCAGTTTGGGAAGGGTTTTGGGACTCTTGAGCGCATCCTGAGGGGCTGGGAGCACAAACGCTGTGAGTGAGGAACCACTGAGGGACAAAAGGAGGCTCAGGGGTGGCCTCATCACCCTCCACAGCTCCTGAGAGGTGCCTGTGCTTCTGGGCCCTCAGTTCGGGAGGATTTTGGGACTCTTGAGGTCATCCAGATGGGCTGGGAGCACAAACCCTGTGAGGAACCACTGAGGGAGCTGGGGATCCTCAGCCTGGAGGAAAGGAGGCTCAGGGGTGGCCTCATCACCCTCCACAGCTCCTGAAAGGTGCCTGTGCTCAGCTGGGGCTGGGCTCTTTCTCCAGCAGCACTGACAGAACCAGAGCACACAG
>JAWWEY010000085.1:4277302-4294355 GCA_035582745.1 Loriotus luctuosus
CTGAGGTACTTGAGAGGTTCAGACTTCCCAGAACACCTGATCCCAAAGATTCCCCTCTAATGTACAACCCTCCCTTTGAATTTTTAATTCTTACAGAATTTAGGGGGTTTTCCCCATTTCTGAACATTCCTGCAGGGACAGGATTTTTTGGGGGAATTTTGCAGCCTTTTGGGGTCCAGAATCAGGGTTCTGCCTGTCAGGGTCTCACTCTCACATTCCACAACATCCAGCCAACACCTTCCAGGATTTTCCACCCCTCAGGAAGGAGGAGTTTTCTGGGGAGGAAGTTTCAGTTCAAATATTCCTGAGCTCTGTTTATTTTCCAGGTTTTTTTTGTGTGGAATGAACGCAGGGGAGTATTTTTATTTTGTTTGTTTGATGATTTGATGATCAGTTCTTGTTACAGCAGGTGTTTTTCTAATAACAATAACAATAATAATAATAATAATAAAAGGTTCTGGTTTAGTGATGCCTCAAAGCTTCCCTGCTGCTCCTGTCAGGGAGGGAATGAAACAAAAAGGAATGGAAGAGCCAGGGTGATGTTTTTGATCCATGTGAAATATCTGATATTTATGTAATGACAGAAGTTTTGTGAATGGGCTCTGGCAGCTGAGAGACAAAAATTCTGCATTTCCATCTCCTACCCACAACAGCCAGCCCTGCCATGGGGGGAGCTGGGCTGAATTAAAGGCTTTAATTCAGATTTCAAAGCTTTTTTTAGGACTTTCAAGCCTCTGCTCTGGAAAAGAGAAGTGAAGAAGGAGCTCATTAGGACTGAAAATCTTCCTGTGCCCTGTGTTCTCAGGGAAGTGATGCTCTGCTCTGGTATTTGCAGCAATTTGAATAACAAGTGCTGAGCTCTTGAGAAACAGCCCTGGAATATTGAGAAATAATTGGAGTAATGGGCCCTGCATTGCCTGAGCAGCAGGAATTGCACAGTCCTGGCCATTGTCTTTGGGATTGAAGGAAGGAATCAATTGTTTTCAACAGCTTTGATAGAATAAAAAGCTGGAGTTTTTGTATTCTTACATAATTTTGCTCCTGTCAAAATGTAGGTTTAATCCAGGGCTCCTGTTCCTTTCAAAGCACAAGCCTTGAAATTTACATTTTTTTAAGTATGGAAGGGAAACATTCATTAAATAATCCACTTCTAATCAACTTTTATATTTGATAACCTTCTGCCTTCTCCTCCTGATCACTCTGGCGATTTCTTTGACTCACCCTTCAGTCTGGACCTTTTAATTCCCCTTTTTAAGCAAGGAGAAAAGCCCAGAGATCTAAAGTCTTGAAAAAAAAATTAATGGGAATGAAGGAGACAGAGAAAAGGCTGGAAACCCTGACAGGAGACCACGCAGCTTTGGGGCAGGAAGGAAAAATAATTAAAATAATTGCTTTGGAGCCAGCTGAGATCAAATGACTTTGATCTGCCACCCTTCAGAGCAGCAGGGGAGCTTTGGGGCTGGCACATTTTGGGGTGGCACGGGGGCACGGTGACATTGGGATTGGCACAGGGGCACGGTGACATTGGGATTGGCACATTTTGGGGTGACATTGGGGCTGGCACGTTTTGGGGCACAGGGGCACAGTGACATTGGGGCTGGCACATTTTGGGGTGGCACAGGGGCGTGGTGATATTTTAGGATTGTCACATTTGGGATTGTGACATTTTGGGGTGGCACAGGGGCACGGTGACGTTGGGATTGGCACATTTTGGGGTGGCACAGGGGTGCAGTGACATTGGGGCTGGCACATTTTGGGCTGGCACAGGGGCACAGTGACATTGGGGCTGGCACATTTTGGGGTGGCACAGGGGCACAGTGACATTGGGATTGGCACATTTTGTGGTGGCACAGGGGCACGGTGCCATCGGGGCTGGCCCTGGGTGACTCCCTGGCACTTTGTGGGGTTTTTGTGCCCCTGGGCTCTCAGACCCTCTGTCCTTTTCCCAGAAAATGCCAAAACGTGCCCGCAGCTCCTGCTGTGCCACTGGGGACCACGGGCTGGAATGAATGCCCTGCCCTGGTGCTGTCCCTGCTGGCAGCAAAGCCCTGACTCAATTAGCAGGGCTGGGAGGGATTTTCCTGGCACCTGCAATGCCCAGTGCCCTTGCAGTTTGCTCTGCTTTCATATCCAATCATTATTTCACACCCTGTCCCCTCCTAACAGGGCCCAAGGTCAGCCCTGCTGCCTCCCAAGGGGGCTCTGGCTGCTCCTGGAGCTGCACAGGCAATTTCTGAGCAGCTCCTGTTGGTTTTCCATCCAGCTCTGGTGATTTTTTAACTCGTGGAAAGGACAGAAATGCAGGGAAGGGGTTTCAAGGGTGGGGACATCTCACTTTGCTGCAGCTCTGTGAGGTTTTTCACCCCAATTTTAAAGATGTGGCGCTCAGGGATGTGGTTTGGTGGTGGCATTGGGCTGGATGAGCCTGAAAGTCTTTTCCAGCCTGGATAATTGTGTGATTTGTGTCCTTTTTGTGTCCCCAGCACCCTGTGGGGGCCACCTGACGTCCCCCAGTGGAACCATCCTGTCCCCAGGCTGGCCTGGCTTCTACAAGGACTCGCTCAGCTGTGCCTGGGTCATCGAGGCCCAGCCTGGCTACCCCATCAAGATCACCTTTGACAGGTGCTCACCGCCTTGGGCAGCCCCAAATTCCCTGGTTGTGCCCCCAAATTCCCTGCTTTGCCCCCAATTCCCTGCTCTGCCCCTAAATCCTCTGGTTCTGCCCCCAGATTCCCTGGATCTGCCCCAAATTCCCTGCTCTACCCCAAATTCCCTGACTCTGCCCCCAAATTCCCTGCTTTGCCCCCAAATCCTCTGGTTCTGCCCCCAAATTCCCTGCTCTGCCCCCAAATTCCCTGTTCTGCCTTCAAATTCCCTGTAAAATTTGTAAATGTAAAATTGGATTGGTTGATGATTTATCATTGTGGTTTGTATTTTTGTTTGGGTTTTTTTTTTTGGGGGGGGTGGTTAATTCTATGTTTGTTTGCTCTGGGGTTAATTCTGTGTTTGTTTGGGGGTGGTTGTGCAGTGATGATGACAGTTGGTGATTGGTTTTGATCCTAGGAAATGGAGAGGAAGGTTAATTGAAAGTGTATTGGTGACAAATGATTTGGATGATGTAAGGGTGTATGGTTTAATTATTTGACCAAAAAAAAAAATCTATAAAAAATTTTACAAAGATTTAAAAAATGCTTGTTCAGGCATGTAGATGGATATAAATCCAAATATCCTGAAAACCAGCTGCTGTTTGGATTCCTGGCAGTGCCAGCGATGCCCCAGAGAGCAGAGAGGAGCTGCCACCGCCACCACTGCTGTGACCTTTGGGGCTCCGTGGCTCTTCCAGCTCTGTTTCATTTGCTGCCTCAGCACCTGAGCCACATTTTAGGGCTGGAGACACTCCCAGCAGATGAAGAGGTGAAGGATCCCAAAAAATCCCCAAATACATGTGAGGTGCCCTCAGTGAGACACTGAGACAGGAGAAAGGACCCACCCCTGCCCCCGTGGTGCTTCCAGGGGAAAATGAGGAGAAGGGAGCAGTGCTGGGCTTTCATTTTCCTCCTATCCCTTCCAGGTTCAAGACAGAGGTGAATTATGACACCCTGGAGGTGAGGGATGGCCGCTCCTACTCCTCTCCCCTGATTGGGGTCTATGATGGCACCCAGGTGCCCCAGTTCCTGATCAGCACCAGCAACCACCTCTACCTCCTGTTCACCACGGACAAGAGCCACTCGGACATCGGCTTCCAGATCAGATATGAAAGTAAGGGCCCCTTGTTCCTGCAATTCCCTGCAATTCCCTGCAATTCCCTGCAATTCCCTGCATTTCCCTGCAATTCCCAATCCCCAGCAGCACCACGGCCTCCTCAGGGCACCCTGGGTTTTGTTTTCCCCGTGCCAGGCAGCTCACACTGCTCAAGGAAGATGCTGCCAGTGGAGGAGCAGTTTCTGCTTTTCCCAGCATCCCAGACTGGTTTGGCCTCCCTTCCCTTGGGGGAATTCCTTCTCTCCATCTCCTGATTTCAGAGATTTCCCTTTCTCCATTTCCTCCTCTCACTTTGAGGATTTCCCTCTCTTTATCCTCTCACTTTTGGGATTTTCCTCTCTCTCTTTCCTCCTCTCACTTTGAGGATTTCCCTCTCTCCATCCTCTCACTTTTGGAATTTTCCTCTCTCCGTTTCCTCTCCTCTTTTCAGTGATTTCCTCTCTCCATTTCCTCCTCTCCCTTGGGGCAATTCCCTCTCTCCATCCCCTCATTTCAGGGATTTCACTCTCTCCCTTTCCTCCTCTCATTTCAGGGATTTCCCTCTCTCCATCCCCTCGTTTTGAGGATTTCCCTCTCTCCTTCCTCTCACTTTTGGGATTTTCCTCTCTCCCTTTCCTTCTCTCACTTGGAGGATTTCCTGTCTTTATCCTCTCACTTTTGGGATTTTCCTCTCTCCATTTCCTCCTTTCATTTTGAGGATTTTCCTCTCTCCCTCCCCTCTTCTCAGCGATTTTGCTCTCTTCATTTCCTCCTCTCACTTCGAGCATTTCCCTCTCTCCATCCTCTCACTTTTGGGATTTTCATCTCTCCATTTCTTCCTCTCATTTGGAGGATTCCCCTCTCTCCATCCCCACATTTCAGGGATTTCCCTCTCTCCATCCCCTCACTTTGAGCATTTCCCTGTCTCCATCCCCTCCCTTGAAGAATTCCCTCTCTCCCTTCCACCCTCTGACCTTGGGGACAACCACCAACATTTGGGGTGATCCCACGGGTGGGCTGAGCTTCCCCTGAGCTCCTCAGTGCCCACCTGAGGGCTGTGCCCTGCTCTCTGTGCCCAGCTGTGAAGCTGCAGTCTGACCACTGCCTGGACCCTGGCATCCCGGTCAACGGGCAGCGCCACGGCAACGATTTCTACGTGGGAGCCCTGGTGACATTCAGCTGTGACCCTGGCTACACCCTGAGTGACTCTGAGGCCCTGGAGTGTGAGCCCAACTTCCAGTGGAGCCGGCCCCTGCCCAGCTGTGAGGGTGAGGAAATGTTCAGGATGTTCTTGGGCTTGGGAGGCAGAGCTGAGCTCACAGGGTGGGAACATCCAGAGGTGGATCCCACTGTGGTTCCAGCTGCTGGAAACCTTCCCATGCACACCCACTGCCAAAGCAGCAGCTGGAGAGCTCCCAGTGGTGTTCAGTCCATGGGTTTTGATGGATTTTGGCCAATAAAACCCGGTTTGGATTGATTGGATTTGGGTAGATCATTCTCTTTTTGTTGGTTCCACCTGCTGGAAACCGTTCACCTGCACACCCACTGCCAAAGCAGCAGCTAGAAAGCTCCAAGTGGTGCTTAATCCATGGGTTTTGTTGGATTTTGGTGGATCTGTCCATGTATTTTGTTGGATTTTGTCATTTGGGTGGATTGGATTTGGGTTGATCATTCTCTTCTGTTGGATTTTCCTCTTCATGTTGGATCCCACAGGGATGGTGGTTCCACCTGGTGGCAACCCCTTCCCATGAAGACCCACTGCCAAAGCAGCAGCTGGAGAGCTCCCAGTGACATTAAATCCATGACTTTTGTTGGATTTTGGTGGATCTGCCCATGTATTTTGTTGGATTTTGTCCAACAACACCGAATTTGGGTGGATTGGATTTTGGTCGATCATTCTGTTTTGTTGGATCTTCCTGCGTTTGGTTTTGCTTTTATTTTTTCCTCCCAGCTTGTGAAAGATTCTGGATTATTGAACTCTTTCTCTCCTTGTTTTTGGTGTTTTCAGCTCTCTGTGGGGGCTACATCCGTGGCTCCAGTGGCACCATCCTCTCCCCAGGCTTCCCTGATTTTTATCCCAACAACTTGAACTGCACCTGGACGATAGAAACATCCCATGGCAAAGGTGAGGAGAGCACTGAGGCAGCAGGAGAGGAACTTTTCCCCGTGGGAACCAAGAGTTCCTCTCAGGAATGATGATTCCATCATCCCTGGACAAAATCCAGATGGTTTTGATGTCACCTCTTCATCCTTTTAAAGGGAAAATTCTTATCAAACAGAGCTTTGTGTTATCTCATATTCCAGACCTTGGTGGCCCCATCCTGAAAGTCAGGATGTGGATATCCTGACACCATTCCCTGTCACAGGGAGGGATCTGCCCCTCCTGAGGGATTTCTGGAGGTGCTCAGCTCCTCCCCTCCAAGGTTTTTTGGGAATATTTCCCACATGGCCACCACACGAGTCGTGGAATTGCCCCAACCGCTCCAACAATTCTTTTCCTGTGACACTTTATGGACTCCCAGGCTGGAGTTTAAAAGCAGTTTAATTTTAAAGGTATTTAAATGCCTAAAGAGAGACCATTATTTTTAATCTCGCTGCTTCAAAGTGATTTCTTTCTCCTTTAATTTGTTTTGCTGTTTCTTCTGCAGAGAATGGGGGGGAGGAAAAAAAAAAAAAGCCCAACCTTGTGTTCGCAGAGATGTTTTGTGCCACAGTAAATTGCAGACCAGAGCAAAGGTTTAATTGGTCACAAATCCTTAAAAATGAGTTTATAATTAGCCCTTTTTGCTACAGGTCCACAACCCTTTGGTGCTGGAGGAGCCTCGTGCCCTCTGCTTGGTGTTTTTACTTTAAAAAACTTGGAATTTGGGTGTGTTCTCCAGAATAACTGAATTATTCTTGTGCTGATTCCAGAGGGGTGATGTTATTTCTGTTCCTTAAGCTGGGTTTGCTAAAGCTGAGGGTTTAAATTTGCTGTCAGAGGAGGATAAAGTCATTTTGCATTCCCCACATCCCAGTTTTTGGGTCAGATCTATTTCTGTTTTGTGCTTCTGGTAGAAATAACAAACAATTTGGAAACTCTTGGAAGTTTCCTGCTTTTGTGGAATTTTTCAGACTAAAAAATGCTCTCCACAGAATGAATATAAAGAAAGAATTATCAAGGTCAGTCCTAAGCTTTGGATATAAAAATCCTTTTGGGACACTGAAGGGCAGTGAGGGATAAAGGTTGGGATGATCCCACAATTCCTTCATTCCCAATCCCATGGGAAAAGCTCCTTGTTGGTTTCCAACCTCTCTGACCTTCACTTCTTGGAAAGGAAGAGCTCCATGTGAGCAGCAAACCTCCAGGAAGAACTTGCAGAGGGCCAGGGATAAATAAATGGAATATTCAGCTGGAATTTGGTGCTGTGGGGTCAGATATTGGATCTCCAGAGCTTTCCCTGATCTCCAGAAATTAACAGGGAGTGGGCAGCAAGGAGGAGGATCTTCCTCTGGGCTTTCTTTGCAGGTTTCCTGCTCTTTCTTTGGGATGCTGTATTTTGGGAATGGTGGCACACAGACCCAGCCCTTGGGGTGGGAATTGTTGGGTTAAATGAAATAACCTGCTCAAACCAAGCAGGGATCTCTCCCAAATTCCATCCTGGGGTTTCCTGGAGGGGTCTGTGTCTCTCCAGAGGGGTTCTGGGCAGGATCAATCCCAATCCCACACGAGCAGGGGCTCGGGAGCCTGCCCTGAGCTGGGAGATCAGGATGGAAAAATCCATCTAAATGCAAAAAGGCTTTTTATTGCTTGGCATCTCCTTGCCTTGTTAAGTCGGTGTGACAATGCTGTGACAGAGCTCCTGAGCTCAGATCCTGCCTGGCTCCTGCTCTCACTGCCATTTTATTGTTGATTTTTTTTTTATTATTTTATTTCCAAGCTGGAATTATTTTCCAGAGAACGAGTGTTTCTAATGGTGTTTGAATTCCAGCATGAAAAATCACCTCGCTGGAGGCTCCTGCAGGAGCCTGAAGTGCTTCCCATTGTGTGTCTGGAGGTGTGAAGGGGACTTTAAGTAATCCATTACTCCTCTCTGGCTCATTTACAAATGCAGCAAGGTCACAGCCTTCTCCCCAAATGTTTCAAATGGTTCAAATTGAATTTGGGAGGAAGAGGCAAAATAGTTCTGCTGTGTTTGGCTGGCATTTCCGTGGCTGGAGCTGCTGTGGGGTTTGTTTTGGGCAAGAAAAGGTGAATAAAAGTAGGGTTTAGGGGAAGGTGTCCCTTCCCATGGTAGGGGGGTGGAATAAAACAATTTTTGAGGTCATTTCCCATCCAAATCGTTCCATGATTCTCTGATTCAGCCCATCATGGGAAGGTCCTTGCAGCTGCACCACTCTCACACTTCTGGAAAAGCCTCCCTGACCTTGAGGCTGGGATTAAATCCTGTTTTTCCAGGCAGGAATTCCTTCTGGAACACGCTCATTTTCGAGCCCTCCCAGCTCCAGCCTTGCTGCTCTCCGTTTAAAAGTCACTTTTAGAATAAAAGGCTCCCCTGGGCTGCTCCCTCAGCTGCTGCTCTGTCCCTGGAGCAAGTTTGTGTCATCCTGACAAGGGCACAGGAATCCAACATTTCCAGAGCCTGGCCCTGCTCCCACACGCCAGGTTTAGGGATTTTACTGATTTTATTTCCACCAGAACCAAATCCATGATTTCAGTGTGATTTTCCCCCTGCCCTCGGTGGCGAGCAGGGGTTGGGCGCTGGGATGACTCCACCTGCGGTTTCCCCTCCCTCTGCAGGTGTGTTCTTCACCTTCCACACGTTCCACCTGGAGAACGGGCACGATTACCTGCTGATCACGGAGAACTCCAGCTTTGCCCAGCCCCTGCAGCAGCTGACGGGCTCGCGGCTGCCGGCCCCGCTCAGCGCGGGGCTCTTCGGCAACTTCTCGGCCCAGATCCGCCTCATCTCCGACTTCTCCATGTCCTACGAGGGCTTCAACATCACCTTCTCAGGTGACAGCAGCTGCCCAAGCCTTCCCTCTGTGCCTCCCTTCCCTCTGTGCCTCCCTGCCTTCTGTCCCTTCCTTCTTTTCCTTGTTTTCTTTCCCTCTCCTCCTCCCTTCTCCCCTTTTCTTCTTTCCCCTTTTCCTCCCTTTCCTTCTCCTCTCTTTTCTATTCCTCCCTTTCCTTTTCCCCCTTTCCTTATCCTGCTTTCCCTTTTCCTCCCTTCCCCTTTTCCTCCTCCTCCTTTTCCTTTTCCTTTTCCTCCTTCCCCTTTTCCTCCGTTCTCTTTTCCCCCCTTTCCTTTTCCTCCCTTTGCTCTTCCTCCCTTCGCTATTCCTCCCTTCCCTTTCTCTCCTTCCCCTTTTCTTCCCTTCCCTTCCCTTTTTCTCCCTTTCCTTTCCTCCCTTTCCATTCTTCCCTGTCCGTTTTCCTCCCTCCCCTCTTTCCCCCCTTTCCCCCCTTTTCCCCCTTTTCCCCTCCTTTTCCCTCCTTTCCTTTCTTTTCCTCCTTTCCCTCCTTTTCCTCCTTTCCCTCCTTTTCTCCCTTTCCCCCCTTTTCCCCCTTTTCCCCCTTTTACCCCCCTTTTCCCTCCTTTCCTTTCTTTTCCTCCTTTCCCTCCTTTTCCTCCTTTCCCCCTTTTTCCCTCTTTCCCCTCTTTTTTCCTTGCTGTGGTACCAGATGGGAGCCCCATTCTGCTGCACCCAGCAGGGCTCTGAGGGACCCAGATTTTCCTGACTCCAGGAGTCAGGAGGAGGCTGAGGGAAACAATCCCTGCCCAGAGAAGTTCCTGCAATCCCAGGCTGAGCTGTGCTTCCTAAGCCATCGTGGTGATGGTGCCTTTGAGTGGGTGTGCTGATCCAAAATGCAGATTTTTCCAAGGAAATCCTGATTTTTCAGCAGCTGTCGGTCAGGAGGAGCGTGAGGACTTGGAGAGGGACCCAAAGAAGGGACATGTGGCACTGCAGGGCAGCTCATGGCACTGGGGCAGCCTCTGCTTGAAGGGCAGGAGGAGTTTGACTGTGTCCTCTGGGCCGGAGTCCTCCAAGTGACTCCCAAGTGCTGCCATTCAGGGAATGTCAATCTTTGCTGCCTGAGTGCCCCTGAAGCCATTCCCTACCCCAACCAGTGAAGGACAGGAGCTTTATTGCTGTTCTCACCTCTGTCCCCGTGTCCTTCCCAGTCCTGAGCTGCCACTTCAGCACCCAGGGAAGGAGAGAAATTCCCATTTTTCCTGTGGAGCTTGGTCTGGCACCCTCCCTGGCGGGCAGAGCTGTTGCCATAGATGCAGCTCAAACCTGGTTCCCAGTGCCTTTGTTCCTGGCCTCTGAAGTCAGGGATTTGCATGTGGAAACCAGTCAGAAAATTTCCAATTAACTCCCATTTTGATGAGGGGAAAATGGCTTTTTGCCTTTCAAAAGCTCGCCTCTAATTATAACTCTCATTTTCAGTGTATTTCAAGGTTTCTTTCCTATCTTGAAAAGCAAAACCAGGAGTCAGTTCTATTTTTAGCTCCCTTTACATATATATATGTTAACATACAGGCTTTGGACTTGGAGATTTTGCCAAAAACACCCTCAAAAGAGTTTTCCTTCAGGCTGCTTTGGGGTCAGAGATTTGAGTTTAGCCGTTGGGCCAAAATCCTCCGTGACCTTTCTTGGAGCAGCAGCTTCAGTGTCCTCCTGCATTCCCTGAGCAGGATCATCCATTTCTGGGATTAGAAATGGAGAGGCAGCAGAAATCCCACCTGGATCAATCCATCCTCTCTGGGTTGCAGCACAGGGACAGTGACAAATCCCCATCCCCAGCCCTGTCACTGTGACAGGAACTGGGACCTGTTGCCTTTGGAGGTGGTTGGGATGCAGGGGCTGCGTGGGGAGTTGCAGGTTGGGGGGAAATTGGAATCCTCATGGGTTCAGTGCAGCTGGATCAAAGCCCAGAGCTCCTTTGGATCCTCGTGGCATTTACAGGGAGGACAGAACCCCTGAGCTGTAGGTGGGGATGAAATCCAGGTGGGTTTTCATGGTTTAGAATCCTCATGGGTTCACTGCAGCTGGATCAAACCTCCCTTGGATCCTCGTCTCTTCTCCAGGGAGGACAGAACCCCTGAGCTGTAGGTTGAAGTGAAATCCCAGGTGGGTTTTCATGGTTTGGAATCCTCAGGGATTCACTGCAGCTGGATCAAGGGCTTAGAGCTCCTTTAAATCCTTGTGTCCGCTCCAGAGAGTACAAAACCCCGGAGTTTTAGGTTGGAATGAAATCCAGATGGGTTTTCATGGCTTGGAATCCTCATGGATTCACTGCAGCTGAATCAAACCTCCCTTGGATCCCTCGTGTCCTCTCTATGGAGGTCAGAACCCCTGAGTTTTAGGTTGGAGTGAAATCCAGGTGGATTTTCGTGGCTTGGAATCCTCATGGATTCACTGCAGCTGGATCAAGGCTCACAGCTCCTTTGGATCCTCATGTTCTTGGATCCTTCATGTTCATGTCTGTCCTCCTCTCCAGGGAGGACAGAACCCCTGAGTTATAGGTTGGGGTGACATCTGGATGGATTTTCATGGCCCAAACACGATTCCATCCTCATTTTTCCATCCTCCCTGGAAAATGCAGCTGAATCAAAGCTCAGAGCTATCTTGGATCCTTGTCTCCTCTCCAGGGAGGACAGAATCCCTGAGCTGTAAGTTGGAGGTGAAATCCACCTGGGTTTTCATGGCTTAGAATCCTCATGGATTCACTGCAGCAGGATCAAGACTCAGAGCTCCCTTGGATCCCTCGTGTCCTCTCATTGGAGGACAGAACCCCTGAGTTGTAGGTGGGGATGAAATCCAGGTGGGTTTTCATGGCCCAAACAGGATTCCATCCTCATTTTTCCATCCTCCCTGGAAAATGCAGCTGAATCAAAGCTCAGAGCTATCTTGGATCCTTGTGTCCTCTCCAGGGAGGACAGAATCCCTGAGCTTTAAGTTGGAGGTGAAATCCACCTGGGTTTTCATAGTTTAGAATCGTCATGGGTTCACTGCAGCTAAATCAAGGCTTAGAGCTCCCTTGGATCCTCATGTCATTTATGGGGAGGACAGAACCCCTGAGTTATAGGTTGGGATGACATCAGGATGGATTTTCATGCCCCAAACAGGATTCCATCCTCATTTTTCCATCCTCCCTGGAAAGTGCAGCTGAATCAAAGCTCAGAGCTCCCCATCTCCTCTCCGTGGAGATCAGAACCCACCTCCCATCCCACAAACGCCACGTTTCCCCTGCAGAGTACGACCTGGAGCCGTGTGACGAGCCCGAGGTGCCGGCCTACAGCATCAGGAAGGGGCTGCAGTTCGGGGTGGGGGACGTGCTGAGCTTCTCGTGCTTCCCCGGGTACCGGCTGGAGGGCGCGGCGCGCATCACCTGCCTGGGCGGGCGACGGCGAGTGTGGAGCGCGCCTCTGCCAAGGTGTGTTGGTAGGTGGTCATGTGCTTTCATTTTGCTTGGCTGGCCCCGCTGTGCTGCACTCCTGAGGTGGGCAGGGATGGATGGATGGATGGGAGCAGCCCTGGGGTGGGCGATGTCCCCTGGGTGGAGGGGTGACAAAGCCATGGATGGATGGATGGATGGATGGATGGATGGATGGATGGATGGGAGCTGCCCTGGGGTGGAGGGCTGATATCCCCCAGGATGGATGGGAGCAGCCCTGGGGTGGGTGATGTCCCCTGGGTGGAGGGGTGACAATGCCATGGATGGATGGATGGATGGATGGATGGATGGATGGATGGATGGATGGATGGATGGATGGATGGGAGCAGCCCTGGGGTGGAGGGGTGGCATCCCCCAGGATGCAAGGGTGACATCTCCAGGATGGGTAACATCCTCCAAGATGGATGGGTGACATCCCCCAGGGTGGATGGGAGCACCCCTGGGCGGGAGGGGTGATATCCCCTGGGATGGAGGGGTGACATTCCCTTGGGTTGGATGGCTGTCACCCCTGGGATGTATGGGTGACATCCCCTGGGGTGGATGGGAGCACCCCTGGGAGGGAGGGATGACATCCCTGGGGTGGATGAGTGACGTTCCTGGGATGGGTGACATCCCCCAGGATGGATGGGTGACATCCCCTGGGATGGTTGGGAGCACCCCTGGGATGGTTGGGTGACATTCCTGGGATGGATGGGAGCTGGGATGGGTGACATTCCCTGGGATGGATGGGTGACATCCCCCAGGGTAGATGGGAGCACCCCTGGGATTGGTGATGTCCCCCAAGGTGGATGGGCGACATCCCCTGGGATGGGTGACATCCCTGGGATGGATGGGAGACATTCCTGGGATGGGTAACATCTTTGGGATGGATGGGAACACCCCTGGGATGGATGGCATCCTCCAAGATGGATGGGAGCACCTCTGGGATGGGTGACATCCCTGGGATGGATGGGAGCACCCCTGGGATGGGTGACATCCCCCAGGGTGGAGGGGTGACATTCCCTTGGGATGGATGGCTGTCACCCCTGGAATGGGTGGGTGACATCCCCAGGATGGATGGGAGCACCCCTGGGGTGGGCGACATCCGCCAGGGTGGATGGGTGACATTCCTGGGATGGGTGACATTCCTGGGATGGAGGGGTGACATCCCGTGGGATGGTTGGGAGCACCCCTGGCGTGGGTGACTGGTGTGGATCTGTGAGAAGTCTGTGGGAATTTGGGGGGATCTGCATGAATCTGTGTAAATGTAAATCTGTGTGAATCTCTGTGAAATCTGTGTGGATCTGTGGGGAATCTGTGGGAATTTGGAGGGAATTTGGGGGGATCTGTGGGGAATTTGTGGGGAATATGTGGGGAATCTATGCAAATATAAATCTATGTGAATCTCTGTGAAATCTGTGTGAATCTGTGAGAAGTCTGTGGGAATTTGGGGGGATCTGTGGGGAATCTGTGCAAATATAAATCTGTGTGAATCTCTGTGACATCTGTGCGGATCTGCAGAAAATCTGTGGGAAATCTGTATGAATCTGTATGAATTTGTGTGGATCTGCCTCAGAACAACCCCACGCTGAGGATTTTCTGTTCCTCCTGCCGAGCTCCCACACGAGCCAGCCGTGACTCACTGTTTTCCCAGCCTGTTTACCCTGCAAGATCCTCTGCTGTCAAACACTGGCTGCCTGCTCCTCTGGGGCTCTGCACGCAGGGCTGGGGACACACAGTCCCCCCACAGCAGTTTTTGGGATCAACCTCATGTCCCTGAGTCCCCACAGCTCCTGGAGCTGAAGGAACCATCCCAGGTGAGGGAACCATCCCAGAGCAGCTCCTGGAGCTGAAGGAACCATCCCAGGTGAGGGAACCATCCCAGTGCAACTCCTGAAGCTGAAGGAACCATCCCAGAGCAGCTTCTGGAGCTGAGGGAACCATCCCAGGTGAGGGAACCATCCCAGGGCAGCTCCTGGAGCTGAGGAAATCACCCCAGGGCAGCTCCCAGCTCTGCTGCTCCTCCAGGGAAGGGTTAAGCAGCAGATGCACCCAGAGGAGGCTCTCTGGAGGTGACTCTTTGTCCTCTGCTCTTGCCATGGATGAAGAGCTGGATTTTGGCACAGATTCCCCAGGGACAATGCTGGGGACATCTCAGGGAGCTGTCCTGGCCACAGGGCTTGGACAAAGGAACAAAAACCACGCTGAGTCCTCCCCAGACCATCTCTAGGACAGGAGCTGAATACCGAGTGTCTGGAAAAGCAATTAAATCTCCTGTGATCTTAATGAGTCAGTCTCCCTTTTCCATCCCTATCCAGGCAGATCTGAGCAGCAGTGGGGACATTGTGACAGAGCTGTCACCCTGCCACAGAGCTCTGGGCCATCAGCCCTGAGTTTGCCTTGTTGTGATAAAACCAAGCTGTTAATTCTGGGCCAGGAACAGCAGCCAGGGTTGTCCACTCAGTGCTGCTGTCTGAGGCTCCAGTTCAAAGCTCTGGAAATGATTTTTTTTTTCTTTCTGATTTTCATTCCCCTGATAATTTTATCTGCAGCCTGATTGTTATTCCTGCCTGTCCCAGCAGGATGAGGCCCCAGAGCTCAGCAGAGCTGGGAAATTCAGCAGCACAGCTGGTTCTGCTGGGGAGCTGTGCCCTGCAGTGGCCCTCAAGGGTCACCCAGAGCTGAGCACAATCTCCTGAGCAGGTCTGGCCACCAGGTGAGAGCCCTGCCCTGGCTCATCTGGAGGAATCCCCCAGGCTCTGGGTGAGCAGAGAGCTGGGAACGATTTTCTATTGAAATTCTACACCAAAAAAAAGTGTGACACCTTTTTGCCAAGGCCTGGAGCATCTCCCCCATCCCTGCTCTGGATTGGTCCCATCCTGGGGGATGTCACCCATCCCAGGGGTGCTCCCATCCATCTTGGGGGATGTCACCTATCCACCCCAGGGTGGATGTCACCCACCCTAGATTTCACAGAGATTCACACAGATTTACATTTACACAGATTCCCACAGATTTCTCACAGATCCACACACATTTCACAGAGATTCACACAGATTTACATTTACACAGATTCCCCCCCAAATTCCCACAGATTTCTCACAGATCCACACACATTTCACAGAGATTCACACAGATTTACATTTACACAGATTTCCCCCCATCCCACCCCAGATTCCCAGCAGATTTATATTTACACAGATTCTGAAAGAGGAGAGAAGCCTGGCTAGGAAAATGTCATGGGAAAGGAGACAGTCTGCAGGTTGTAGTGAATAACAACAGGTTGTAGTGAGTAGCAGCAGGTTTTAGTGAGTAACAAGAGGTTGTAGTGAGTAACAAGAGGTTGTAGTGAATACCAGCAGGTTGTAGTGAGTACCAAGAGGTTGTAGTGAGTAACAACAGGTTCTAGTGAGTAACAAGAGGTTGTAGAGAATAACAAGAGGTTCTAATGAATACCAACAGGTTGTAGTGAGTAACAAGAGGTTGTAGTGAATACCAGCAGGTTGTAGTGAGTAACAACAGGTTCTAGTGAGTACCAACAGGTTGTAGAGAATAACAAGAGGTTCTAATGAATACCAACAGGTTGTAGTGAATACCAGCAGGTTGTAGTGAATACCAGCAGGGAGAAGCCCTCTCCTTGCTGCTGCAGGAGGGGCTGAGCAGCTGTGGCCTGCAGAGGAGTCTCCTGCATGCGTGGTGTGGCCAGCAGATGGTGGGGTCACTGAAATGTCCCTTTGTGTCTCGCTGCAGCTGAGTGTGGCTCCTCTGTGACGGGGACCCAGGGTGTGCTGCTGTCCCCCAACTACCCCCTGAACTACAACAACAACCACGAGTGCATCTACTCCATCCAGAGCCAGCCTGGCAAGGGCATCCAGCTGAAAGCCAGGACCTTCGAGCTGGAGGCAGGAGATGTCCTCAAGGTAATTCTGGCTCAGGCAGTGGAGAGCAACATCTCTAAATGCTCTAAAATTCTCATGGGATTAGGTGGGAGTGACCTCTGTGTCATCCCAGTGCCATGGAGTGATTGCCCTGGCAGTTTGGAAGGCCAGATTTCCCCCAGACCAGCTAAACCTCAGCTCTCACCTGTGGAATTGCACAGCAAAAACTCCTCATCCATCAGAATAGTGAGGGTTTGAGCATTATTTTAGTGCTTTGAAGAATCAAGGCTGGTTTGTCCCCAAAAAAAGGGGCTGATTGAAATGCAGAACTCCAGACTCTTCTGAGATTATTCAAGCTCCAGGACTCTGTGGGGAAGGAGACAAATCCAGGCTTGAGTTTTTTTATTAACCAAAGGAATGGTTTTGAAGGAGGCATTAATATTGCAAGGATGTGCTGAGCCATCTTCCCAGGAATGCCTCTGTCCTCATTGAAGTGTCACACTCCAGGAGAGGTGTAATCCACGTTTCCAGCTCACAAATGACTGGAAAGGGAGAAAGATTTCCTGTTAATGCAAGGAATGTACTCCTTGTCAGAGGAATTACATTCTCTCAGCAGGTTTGTCATCAGCTGCTCATCTGAGGAAAGTTCCTATCGATCTCCACTGGTGAGGAGCTGCTCTTGGTCCTCACAAAAGGAAGAAAAAAACCCATTTGTGTTTTTTCTTAAATCACAGCAAATTCAAGGCTCATCTCTGAGTCAGGCTGGGGGGAAAATGTGGATTTTTCAGTAGCTGCTCCTTGGGAAAGAGAGCTGAGGAGATGCAGCTCTGTGTGCAGAGTGAATCAGGGCTGAGGAGGAGGGTGCAGATCCTGCAGGGTGCAAATCCTGCTCCTCAGGTGGGCAGCACTGTGGAGTTCCAGCAAGGCAGACTGTCCCTGGGTCCTCAAGTGCCAACAGGGACAAATCCTTCAGGCAATGTGAGCTGAGACCCAGGGATCTCAGCTAAAA
>JAWWEY010000085.1:4294455-4306712 GCA_035582745.1 Loriotus luctuosus
GAACTCCACAGTGCTGCCCACCTGAGGAGCAGGATTTGCACCCTGCAGGATCTGCACCCTCCTCCTCAGCCCTGATTTACTCTGCACACAGAGCTGCATCTCCTCAACTCTCTTTCCCAAGGAGCAGCTACTGAAAAATTCACATTTTCCCCCCAGCCTGACTCAGAGATGAGCCTTGAATTCACTGTGATTTAAGAAAAAACACAAATGGGTTTTTTTCTTCCTTCTTTTTGTGAGGACCAATCCTGGAGGGTTAGAGTTGCTTTTCTAGCCTGATGCTGGAATTCACAGTGGGGTTGGTTCTTTCCTTCCCTTTTCCCTCCAATACCCAGGATCAGCTCAGTGCCAGGAGCAAATTCCTTGATTTGAGCTGACCCCAAATCAGGGCACTTATCAGGAGCTGCTGGCTCTTCCCAGGAAGCTGCTCCACCAAAGAAAACCCCAAAAGGACAGCCCAGGGTGTTGCTGTGAGCAGAGCAGGGACAAGGTGGGATAAATTCCTCATCATTTCTCTGTTCTAGAGCTCAGTGAAACTGCAGAGAAATCCTGGAATGGTTTGGGTGGGAAGGGACCTTAGGGAAATCCTGGAATGGTTTGGGTGGGAAGGGACCTTAAGGATCATCCATGGGCAGAGACACCTTCCACCATCCCAGGTTGTTCCAAGCCCCATCCAACCTGGCCTTGGACACTTCCAGGGGTCCAGGGGCAGCCAGAGCCTCTATGGGCAGTGATGGTTTGATCCCAGGAATGGCTTTTCCAGGCTGGATTTCTTGTTCCCCCCCAGGTCTACGATGGCACCAACAGCTCTGCCCGGCTGCTGGGCACCTTCAGCCGCTCGGAGCTGCTGGGCACCAGCATCAACAGCACCTCCAGCTCCATGTGGCTGGAGTTCATCACTGACACTGCCAACACCAGCAAAGGCTTCGAGCTGCAGTTCTCCAGTGAGTTCCAATCCTGTGTGTGCTGGCAAACCCACAGGCCAAGGTGTATTTTTGTGGGTTTGTGTTGCCTGTGAGCAAAGTCTCCTTTTTGTGGTGATCTTGCACCCAAAGTGGAGTGTGGGAGAGCACAGAATCCCAGGATTACTGAGGGTGGGAAAGCCCACCAAGCCCATCCAGTCCAAGCTGTGCCTGACCCTCACCTTGTCACTGAGTGCCACATGCAGCCATTCGTTGGACACCTCCAGGGATGGGCACTCCAGACCTCCTTGGGCAGCCCCTTCCAGCCCTTTCCATGCAGAAATTCCTGCTGATGTCCAACCTGACCCTCCCCTGGCACAGCTCAAGGCTGTTTCCTCTTCTCCTGTCCCTGTTCCCTGGGATCTGATCAAACCTTTCCTGTCGAGCCTGTAGCAATCCCGAAATCCAGATCAAAACTCCAACATGAATTAAACCTATCCAACATGGCCCCTTTTGTTCCCCAACAAAT
Source organism: Loriotus luctuosus (assembly GCA_035582745.1). Taxonomy (NCBI): domain Eukaryota; kingdom Metazoa; phylum Chordata; class Aves; order Passeriformes; family Thraupidae; genus Loriotus; species Loriotus luctuosus. The sequence goes on from JAWWEY010000085.1 coordinate 4,295,884, forward strand.
CATTGTAAGGAGAAAACCCCACCATGGCTTTGTGTGAAACCCTCCTGGCTGTGAAATTCCTGCTGCCTACAGCTGCCCTTGCTCCCTGTGCAGGTTTTGAGCTCATCAAGTGCGAGGACCCCGGCGTGCCCCAGTTTGGGTACAAGGTGCACGACGAGGGACACTTTGCTGGCAGCTCAGTGTCCTTCAGCTGTGACCCTGGCTACACCCTGAGAGGCACCAGGGTGCTGGTGTGCCTGACTGGGGAGAGGAGAGCCTGGGACCAGCCCCTGCCGACCTGTGTGGGTGAGACACCTTCTCCTTCTCCTCCTTCTCCCTCTCCTCCTCCTTCTCCTTTTCCTCCTTCTTCTTCTCCTTTTCCTCCTCCTTCTCCTTTTCCTCCTTTTCCGCCTTCTTCTCCTTATTCTCCTCCTTCTCCTCCTCCTCCTTATTCTCCTCCTTCTTCTCCTTCTCCTCCTTATTCTCCTCCTTCTCCTTCTCCTTATTCTCTTCCTTCTCCTTTTTGTCCTCTTCCTCCTCCTCCTCCGCCTCCTTGTTCTCCTTCTTCTCCTTCTCCTCCTTCTCCAGCACCTCCAGGGAGAGATTTCCTTGGATCCCACACCCTGAACATCCTTGGTCCCTGCTTTGCTGATCCACTGACATTAACTCTGCTGTTAATTGCATCTGCACTAATTAAGTTGTGTGTGGTGAGGGTCCTTGAGATGGACACACCTCCTGCTCTGCCAAAACTTCCAGGAAGTGATTTCCTTGGATGCCCCACCATGACCACCTTCTGTCCCTGCTTTGCTCATCCATGTGACATTAACTCTCATATTAATTGCATCTGCACTAATTAAGTTGTGGTGAGGCTCCTGTGTGAGGCATCTCAAGATGGAGACACCTCCTGCACCTCCAGGAAATTATTTCCTTGTAGATTCCCCACCCTGACCACGCTTTGCTGATCCATTGACATTAACTCTGCTGTTAATTGCCCATCTGCACTAATTAATGTGAGGATCCTGTGTGAGACAGACAGCACCTGAAGCAGCTTTAACATGAAACACTGCCCTAAACACACATTTGACAAGGGGTTTTTGCTTCCTTGTGCTGTTCCAGCCCTGTCCTTTCACTCTGGACACGTTGAAGTGAGTGGCACCTCCTGATAGTGACATCAGCGTGTGTCCTGGCATGTGACAGCTCAGAGCCAGGTTTATTTGAGAGCTGCCTGATGCCTGATCCCATCCCCAGACATTTCAATTCCCTTTGCAGAGTTCCCTTTTCACCTGCAGCTCTTCCTGCTTGGGAAATGGTGATTTGGGGTTTTGTGTGTTAAATGAACGGGGCTGATTGCTGATTCCTGTCGTGCTGTGGCCAGGACATGGGGAAGTTGTTGGACACTGAGTCCCCTGGGAGATCTGCACACCCAGGGATGGGCTCAGCCCCTGGCACTCCGTGTTCCCTCTCCCAGGAGGCAGGACCAGTCCTTGGCTGGGATTTTAGCCTCATTTATTGATGTAAAAAGATAAATCTGTCATTTGTGCGTTTTCTTAACCTTCACCCTGTTTGCTCTTCGTGTGCTGGATATGAGGCCGTGCCTGAGCGTGTGGAAATTAAAAAGAAATGAAAGAAAACGGAAAGAAATGAAAATTACAGAATTTGAATGGATATGTTATGGAAATTACTCCAAATCCTCACATTCTTTGCAGTTCATTTACAGCGACATTTACAAGTTCTTTGGCTTCTTATCCTTCATTTTCTGATGAATCCAAGCAGAGGAGCAGAGCTCCTTCACCCCCACGTGTGGAGCAGGGAATCAGGATCCTGACAGGCTCTGCCTTTGCTCCCTGGGGATCCAGAAAGGTGGAGGGAAGCTTTGCCAGGTGTTCAGACCCAGCACAGAAATGCAGAATAATTCTGATAACTCAGCTGAATTCAACAATTCCCTTCATCTTTGTAAGCTTTTAGAATCCCTGAGAAAAAAAACAGGAATAATCTCTGTTGCAGGGTGAGATTGTTGCCAAGCAAGAGCCACAGAAAGCCACAAATCTCCTCCCTAACCCCATAAATATTTTTGTTCCAGCTGAATGTGGAGGGACAATCAGAGGAGAGACCTCAGGACGGATCCTTTCTCCAGGATATCCAACTCCCTATGACCACAACCTCAACTGCATCTGGACCATTGAGGCAGAGCCTGGATGCACCATTGGGTGAGCTGGGCTCCTGTGGTTTGGCTTCTTTCCCACTTGGAGCTGGTTTTTTTCCAGGTCAAAAATGAAATAAAGCAAAGGGGGAGAAGATCCTGTCACTCTGAGAGGGACAAGCAGGGAGAAGTCACAGCTTTGATTCCAGAATCAGGGAATGGTTTAGGATGGGATTGAGGATTTGTGGGATTTATTTCCCACCAGCCCAGGTTGCTCTGAGCCCCCAGAGGCATCACTGTGTGTCACAGCCCTGGGTGGTGACACCAGACCATGTCCTGGTCTTGCCCATGGTGTTCCTCAGCTCAAACATCCCAGAGCTCTGGTGTCCATGGACAGCTTCCCACCCCTCTCCTTAGTGGGATGCATCCAGAATCAAACCCTTTTTTCCCACCAGATTAATGAGGAACTTCCCAAAAGTGCTGAGTGGCCACACAACCCTGGAATGAGGGATGTGTTGTAGGAAATCACAGGGAATGTCCCAGGATCCAGGCAGTTCCTGCTCCCTGGTCCTTCACTTCTGCCCCACCAACCCACTAGTGATGTTTTCCCAGCCCTGCCAAACCCTTCAGGGCTGCCCTGGGTGTTCCCAGAGATTCCAGGCTGGCCAAGGCCCACAGAAAACTGGAATATTTGGGCAAGCCAAGATTTGACTGAGCGATGAGATTTGAGGGGGAGAAATGCACCTTAAATGTTCTGAACAACAACAACAACAACAACAATAATAATAATAATAATAATAATAATCCTCTCCCATCAGAGTTCCCAGTGCTTCTCAGCCATTCCTGGCTCATCCCAAGCCTGTGGCTGTTCCATCCTGAATTCCTTCCCTCTCAATCCCATTTTCTCCTCCCTGCTGCCTCAGCACCCATCACCTCCCCAGCACAGCCTGTCCCTCAGGGTGAGCTCTGTGCTGCTTTTAGCCCGTGGAGTTCTGCTGGAGACAGGTTTGGGCTGGTGCTTTCATTTTTATTTAATGCAGAAATTCCCTCCATTAGCGCTGCCCTTCAGAATGGCTCAATAATGGATGGGCTTGGGTGTGAACAGAGGAGAAAAAGCACAGCCAAAGCAGCTGAATCCCTGCACAGGCAACTTCCACTTGAAATCTCCTCTATTTTTATTCTCCTGGAAAAGGTTTTTATAGGGCAGAGTAGAGAGGTCCCTTTTCCCCCCCATCCAAGGGCTGCTTCAGCAACTTTGCTCTTGTAGTCCCTAAAAGCACCAACATGAGCAGAGATTTGGGATCAACCAAAGGCTTGGAAGAGGCCAGCAGTGAAAGGAGAAGGTTCCAGAAGGTGTCAGAGCCACACACACCTGGTGACCCTGCCTTTCCCAGAGATCAGAGCTCCCTCTCCCTGCCCCTTTCATCTCCCAGCTCCAGCAGCAGCACAGCTGATCTCAGGGGAGTGCAGAGAGCACATTCCCAGCAACTTCATTTTTATGGTAATCCATTGGAAAAATAATCCTCTTCACGCATGATACAATTGTATAAAGCTCTCATTTATAACTTACATGAAAATTAATCACCAGAGCTTTTGGAATGAAGCTGTATCTGCACAGCACGAGGGGAAGGGCAGGGGGGTGAGACAGGGAGAAAAATGAGTCTGCACCTTAGAGCCATGGAAGGGAAAGGGCTGCTCTTGCAGAGGGGATTGATTTGGGGCTTGGAGTACCTTGGTTGGGCTGGGGAGAGGAGGAAGGAAGAGGAAAAACAGGAGGTTGTGCTGGAAAATGGATGGAAATTCCTTGGCCAGCTGGGAGCAGGGAACACAGAGACATGGCAGAGGTGGGTTGTGGTTCATCCCTGATCCCAGTGTTGGCAAAATCCACTGATGCTGTTAATTCATCCCACTTTCATGGGTGTTGACAGGTTCCACTTTCCAGAATTTCACCTAAAAACAGCAGTGAGAAAATACCCAGAGCTGGAAGGGACCCACAGGGAGCGAGGGTTGGTCACACTCAGGGCAGAGCTGGGCTCTGCTCTCTGCTCCTTGCTAAGCTGGCAGAACTTCCCCACTCACACTTATATTGAGATAATCTCCCCAATTTCTAATTTGGTTATTGGTTTGGGTTTTTGGTTTTTTGTTTTGTTTTGTTTTGTTTTGGTGGGGTTTTGGTGGGGTTTTTTGTTTGTTTTTGTTTTTTTTTAATTGTTTGTTTGGGGTTTTTTGTGGGTTTTTGTTTGGTTGGTTTTTGCTGCATTTCCATGCCTGTAATTGGGACATTTGGATTGTCAGAGTGCAGGAATAAAATTCCTTTCCCCTTAGGAATAAAATTCCTTTCCCCTTAGGAATAAAATTCCTTTCCCCTCAGGAATAAAACTACTTTCCCTTTAGGAATAAAACTCCTTTCCCCTCAGGAATAAAATTCCTTTCCCCTCCGGAATAAAATTCCTTTCCCCTCAGGAATAAAATTCCTTTCCCTTCAGGAATAAAACTCCTTTCCCCTGAGGAATAAAATTCCTTTCCCCTAAGGAATAAAACTCCTTTCCCCTCCATTGTCTGCTGCAGCAGGGGCTGTGCCTGGTCTCACACCTCAGGCTGAGGGGAAAAGCTGAGATGTGCCTGTGGAAAAGATGGATTTGCTCCAGAGAGCTCCAGATCTGATATCCCAGCAGATTCCAGCCTGATCACCTGGATCATCCAGGTGTTCTCCCTCTGAATTTGTTTTTTTTTTTCTCGGATAAATGGGGGTGATTTAGGCAGCCCTGGAGCTGCTGGTGGCAGTTCCAGGGTGTCCCCCCAGCCCATCTCAACCCCTGGCAGCCTCTCCCTGATCCCAAGGTCTCCAGGGATGAGCTTTTCCCAGCAGTTCTGGCTCACTGGGCCCAGTTAAGGCTGGGAACAAACGTAATCACAGCAAGGCAGCCGTGGAGAACAGCTCTGCACCATCCATCCTGATTTTCCTCAAGCCTGGCTTTATTTCTCTTTGCTCAAGGTCTCTGCTTGGGAGATTTATGATTCAGCTCTTTTGGTTTCTCCTAGCTTCTCTGGGCATCATTTTGTTGCTGAGGATTTTGCAGTGGGGCTTTTTTCTTTCTTTCTTTTTTTTTCTCCCCCTTTTTTTATGGCTCTCCCCTGATTTATTTATGTTTGCCCCAGATAAATGGGAAAGCAGCCAAGTGAAAGCTTCCCTGTTTGCCACTGTGGGCTGGCAGGGATTTCAGCACAGCACCTGATGGGTTTATTTTTTAAAGATTTTTTTTTCTATTTCTAGGTTTCTGTCCCCGTTTCACACTGGGGTTGAGTTGCCCATGGCTGGCCTGATTTTGTTGTGCCAGAGGGAAAATGGGGCAGTGACAAACAGGGACAGGGAAATTCCTCCTCTGCAGGTGGGATTTGAGTGCAGGAGTGGAAGGGATCAGCTCCTGCTCCATCCCCAGGGAATGCTCACATTCCCAAGAGCTCCAGGAGGGTTTGGACAACACCCTCAAGGACAGGGTGGGATTTGGGGATGTCTGCAGGGCCTGGGATTGGATTTGATGATCCCTGTGAGTCCATTCCCACTCAGGACACTCAGAACTGCATCCTTCAGCTGGTCACTCCCCCAATAACCAATCACAGTCAGGTTGTGTCAGACTCTGGAAAGAGTCACGAGATTCATTTTTATCTTTTAGCCTTCTGTCTGTATCCTTCCTCTATTCTTTAGTATAGTTTAGCATAATTTACATAATATAATAACTTAAAATAATCAATTAGCCTTCTAAAAACATGGAGTCAAATTCAATCATTCCTCCCAATAACGGGGGAATCAAAAAATACCACAACAAACCACACTCCAGGCCTGAATTCCAGATGAGACATGTTCTGTGTGAGCCTGGCTGCCTGAATGTGGCACAAACCACACTCCAGGCCTGAATTCTGGGTGTTTTTTGCCCCTCAGGCTCCATTTCATGGTTTTCCACACCGAGGAGTTCCACGATGTGCTGCGGATCTGGGACGGGCCGGTGGAGAACGGGATCCTGCTGAAGGAGATGAGTGGCTCAGGGCTGCCTGGGGACATCCACAGCACCTTCAACTCCGTCATCCTGCAGTTCAACACCGACTTCTTCACCAGCAAGCAGGGCTTTGCCATCCAGTTCTCAGGTGGGATGGGCAGGGGTTCCTCAAAATCCTGACTGGACCCAGAGGGAAACCCCAACCAAACTTCAGCCCTGCAAGCACGTTCATTTCAGTTATTTAGGGTGATATTTTCCAATATTTATAGAATGTTCCAGGTTTGTGCAGCTGTTTTGGTGTGATAATAAGCAGGGAGTAGTTGGGTGAGTGATGATGTGGCTTTCCCTGGACTGAGACACATTGAAACATCTTCCCAAGTTTGGGGATTTTTTTTTCCATAACTTTCTGTCCAGGGTGCTTTGCTTGGCTGGGGGAACAAGGCAGCATTTTGGGGAGAATTTCTGCTGGGTTTCAGAGCTTTGGGATGACCCAGACAGAGGCAGAGCTTTGTGTCACCCAGCACAGCGGTGCCATCCTGGGGTTTTTTTTGCCAGATTTGTGTCTCATCCTGCCAGGAAGGACCAGCCTGGGCTGTTAACTTCCTTATCTCCAGCTGCACAGAAAGAGAGGGATTTCCTCTGGCTCTTTCAAGAGCAGCTTTCTCTAAACTGCCTGGCTGTAACAGACTCTCATCAACTTAGCAGGAAATAAGCTCCTGATCTGGAGCTGGGCTTTATTGACTGCTCCTGCTCAAAGCCTTTGTTCAGCAGGTGTGACTAAGCAGCCAGACCTGAGCTCAGACCTGTCCACTTTGGGATCTTGGGAGCTTTAATGAGGTGGATAAGCTCACAAAACTCCTATTACTCCAGGATTTTCCCTGCTGGTAAATCCTTGTGCTGTTGGCAGACCTTGAGCTCAGGCAGCAGCGAAGCTTTGCCTGTCCCCAGCTCAGGGGACATCTCAGACCTCAAAGAGAGGCAGCAACAAGTCTGGAAGGGAAACAAACACATTTCTGAAAGGTCAGACTTGATGCTTCACAGATCTTGAGGCTAAATTTCTCTGGCACTCAGGGGAAAGCGTGAAGTGCTGGTGGCTGAGTTGATTTTGCAGCATGTGCCTTGGCACAGAACTCTCCAAAAACACCGTGGAGGATCAGTGGGTGTCTGGCCTGATGGAGTAAACAGCCATGTGCACAATTCTGCATCAAAGATGCTCCCTGGGTGCTGCTTTTGAACTTGCTGGTCCCCAGAGCCTTTCCCAGCTGGAGTGGCAGATGCTCAGAGCAAAGGGAAAAGCACTTTTTGTGTGTGTGGGAACTTTGTGGGATGCTGAGGGAGTAAGGATGGGGAAACAAGGCATGGCCTGGATGTGTGGGTAAGGACAGAGCCTGAGGACAGCCAGTGCTGCAGGCCTGGTGTTAAATAAACATTGATATTCAAGAGTGCTTTTAATTCCCTGCAGTGTCCACAGCCACGTCCTGCAACGACCCAGGGATCCCCCAGAACGGGAGCCGGAGCGGGGACAGCAGAGAGGCCGGGGACTCCATCACCTTCCAGTGCAACCCCGGCTACACCCTGCAAGGGGAGGCCCAGATCACCTGTGTGCAGATCCAGAACAGGTTCTTCTGGCAACCAGACCCACCCACCTGCACAGGTACGGGCACAGATCCCTGGTGTGGGCACACAGACACAGATCTGTGACCTGAACCCACGGACACAGGGTCCTGTCCTGGCATAGGGACACTGATCTGTGACCTGGGCACACAGACACTGATCTGTGACCTGAACCCACGGACACAGGGCCCTGTCCTGGCATAGGGACACTGATCTGTGACCTGGGCACACAGACGCAGATCTGTGACCTGAACCCACAGATACAGGGCCCTGTCCTGGGCACAGATCCGTGATCTGAATCCATGGTCACTGACTTGTAATCTGAGCACAGGGACACAGATCCCTGTCCTGAACCCATGGACACAGATCCATGACCTGAATCTATGGACACAGATGCATGATCTGAGCCCAGGGATGCAGATCTGTGACCTGAATCCATGGACACAGATCCATGTTCTAAACCCATGGACACAGATCTGTGACCTGAATCCATGGACACAGATCCATGATCTGAGCCCATGGATGCAGATCCATGTCCTGAACCCAGGGACACAGATCCATGTCCTAAATCCATGGACACAAATCCATGATATGAGCCCAGGGATGCAGATCCCTGTCCTGGGCACACGGACACACATCCCTGTGCTGAATCTATGGACACAGGGCCATGTTCTGGTACACAGTTACAGATCCATGATCTGAATCCATGGACACAAATCCATGTCCTGAACCCATGAACACAGATCCATGTCCTGGGCACATGGACGCAGATCCCTGTCCAGAATTCATGGACACAGATCCATGATCTGAGCCCAGGGATGTAGATCCATGTCCTGAACCCATGGACACAGCTCCATGTTCTGAATCCATGGACACAGATCCCTGTCCTGAACCCATGGACACAGCTCCATGTCCTGGGCACATGGACACAGATCCCTGTCCTGAATCCATGGACACACATCCCTGTGCTGAACCCATGGACACAGACCCATGTCCTGAAAACTGTTGTAAAATTTCACCCCGCACATCTTAAAAAATTAAGAAATAGTTTTTTAAAAATATCCTTCAGGTTTCCAGAGCTGTGATTAAAAAAGCTGATTTTCTAACACTTCAAATTGTACTTCAAATTGCACTTCAATTGTTTATAGTTTTTTTTTTCCCAGCCAATTTTTAATATGAAGTGACAAAAGATTTGGAGGAATAATCAGTGAAATATCAGTAACTGAGGGAGAGGCAGCTTGCTTGGAGCTAAACTGGGAAAATTCAGTGTTAAATTTAGGGCTGATTTGGGGTATTTAGCATTTCAGATGTGTTTTCCCCTCTTTGTGGCACCACTGTGAAACAATCAGGGCTGGGAGATCCCCGGGAGGTTTGGGCCATTTGAAGTCTGCATCCCTCCCAATCCCAGGCAGCACTGGCTGGGTCCAGCTCCTGCTTCACATCCTCTGGAGACTCTGGGTGGGATTTTCAAAGGAATCCGAGGGTGTTGAACACTTGTCTCCCTCAGGCTTTTCAAAAACGAGTCCTTGGATTTCAGTTTCTGCGGAGTTTTCCCCTGATGTTACAGTCTAGGAGGGGAAAGCACCCTTGGAGTTAAAATTGGGGTGAATGGGCACAGAAGAGATGATGGTGAGTTATTCCAAGGCATTTTTGGGGGGACTTTCAGCCAAATTTTCCATGTCTGTGCTGTGATTTCCTGGTGTGTCCCAGAGGGATGAAAGTTCTCTGTGCCTCAGTCTGGACTTGGTTGAAGAAGTTGCTTTAAAGCTTTGGAGAAGGGTCTCTAATCTCTATCTGGATATTTCTAGACCAGCCCCATGGATCTAATTTTTCTTATCAAAGCCCACAGGACAATCTTATGTGCTCATTCCTTCATGGAAAATGTTTCCAAGATGAATCCCGTAATTTTTGTCCCATCCCAGCTCATTTCCCACTCTGTAGCTGCTGTCAGACCCACACACAGGCTGTGCTCTCCTCGCTCTCATCCCATCCCAAACATGGGAGCTTTGGTGGTTCTTCCAAGGTATTTTGGGGGGACTTTCAGCCAAATTTTCTGTATCTGTGCTGTGGTTTCCTGGTGTGTCCCAGAAGGATAACATTTCTCCATTTTTGGACTTGAAAAAGCTCTCTAATCCCTACTATGGCATTTCTAGACCAGCCCCACTGAGTTTTACCTGATATTTTCCTTACCAAAATCCACAGGACAATCCCATGTGCTTGCTCCTTGATGGAAAACCCTTCCAAGATTTATCCCATCATTTTTGTCCCATCCCAGCTCATTTCCCACTCTGTGGCTGCTCTCAGACCCCCTTCCTTTCACCCCAAATACGTGAGGGCCGATCTGGGAAACCTCAGAGCCCTCACAAAGAGCCTGCATAAAAAACTGACAGGAAAAAATATCAGTCATGTTTTGCCACGGCGAGAAACACGAGCAGGCACTTTGAGCCTTAAAAAAGCAATAATTGATTTTTCAATCAGCTTGGCATTAAATGTGCTGGGAAGTGGAGTAAACACGATGGAGCCATTTAGGCCCAGACGTGTTTTCATCTTGTTACAGGCGAGCAGGCCTTGACAGGGACTTCCATAAATGCAGCAGAAAAGTGGAATTTCTCCCTCTCTCTCCCCTCCCTGGCTCCTCACTTATGGATTTTAGGAAGGTCCTGGTGGCATCCAGAGCTCTGTTTGTGGTGTTTGTCCCCTGTGGAATGGCAGAGCCACCACGACCTCATGTCACACATGAGCCTCAGGGTCACTTCCCACTAAAATACCCCAGAATTCTGTGCTATCTCAAGCCCCCCTGTCTATCACATCTCCTTTTATTTTTTTCCCATTCCTGCTTCCCATTTGGTACTTTAGAAGTCTGTGTGCTCCAAATTGTGAAAAACGCCAATCACTTGTTTTTAAAATTTTAAAAGTTTAATAGTAATGAAACGGTTATAAAAAATAGTAATGCAATTAGAGTAATAATAATTTGGACAATTTGAATTAGAACAATATCAGACAATAAATACAAAGAGTTACAGACAGTCTGGGTACCTTTTCTGGGCAGCACGAGCCCGAAAAAGGACCCACATTAACAAAGGATTAACCCTTAAAAGCAA